>VWZT01002848.1:137474-168210 GCA_013397055.1 Pachycephala philippinensis
GTTTTTACTTTTTTTTCCATTCAATTAGGATGGTTTGTTTTCCCTCCTCCCCAAAAAATCTTCCTTGTCCAGGACTTATGCACTATGCTTAGAGCCCCTTGGGCTGTGTGCTTTTCCCTGCCTTTTAGGCCTGGGTGAAAGATAAATTTCCACTTGTTTTTTTTTGTTTTTTGTTTGTTTTTTTTTTCTTAATTTTTCTGGGGTTTTTTTACTCTAAAGGTGTCTTTAGCTCACAGTGCTCGAGTCTGCAGGAAGGTGGGTCGGGCACAGGGGCAGGTGAGAGCTCCCTCCTGAGCTGCCCAAGGTTTGGATGCTGACAGGGAAGTGGGGCAGGAGCAAAGCAATGCCCAGGCACTGCTGCCAGGGAAGCCAGAGGTGCCCAGAGCTTTGCAGGAGCTGCCAGGGACTGGGCATCCCCCCTTTTCCAAGGATTGCCTTTACATCCCACCCAGCCTGTGGCATCGCCGTGGGTGCCCCTCAAAAAGGGACCCCTCACTCCCCAGCCCCCTGCGAGGCTGTGGGATGGGCAGGAGAAACTGGGAGCAAAAGTTTATTCTGGTAGGCAATGAGTCAGGAGGAGATTTATTTTTTTTAAACTGTTTAAGTTTAGAACGTCCCCCAGCCGTTTCCTGCAGGTGCCGGGGGGGGAAAACGCTGAATGTGAAGAGTTTCTGATAAAATGCCCCTTTGCTTGTTTTGCACAGGTTTGCCCCAGAAAAACTCGTTGTTCAGGGGGGGTTTCAGCAGGTTTCTGGCTGGAATCCAGCGTGTCCCTGAGGCTCCGCAGGGAGGAGCAAACGTTTCTGAGTGTGTGGGCTGAATGCAGAGGACAATCCCAGGTTTTAGGTTGGATGCTGCCCCAAAGCAAAGGTTTCTCCCGATTTCTCAGCGCAGCTGCCCGGGCTGCACATCTTTTCAGGAAGCAGCAGCTCGGTCACCGTGTTACAGTTCTGAGTGTCTGATCTCAGCTCTGGGCCGTGCAAATGAGTTTTGTAATTGCAGATCAACACGGTTTTCTCCTTTTTTGGGGGATTTTTTTTCTTTCTGGAGGTCTGCCGAGTCCTGAGATACATCGGTGTTGGAGCTGAGCCCGACACCCTTTCTGTTCTAAGTCCATCCCTGACAATCTCAAGCAATATAGAGCCAAATGCAGCCTTGGGGTTTCATTTTGGGGTTTCATTCCTCTTCCCTCGCCCTCCCTGGGGCCAGGGGCGGCAGCAGGAGTTGGGGAGGGAGTGTGTGAGTGCATGTGAGAAAGAGAGAGAACGGTTCAATTGATGCATTTCTTGAGAAAGGTGTAAGAATTTCACCTAAAAAGGGGCACATCTGCTTTGTTATTTATAAAAAAAAGCTAAATTCTGTCTTTTTCTTCTTCTTTTTTTTTTTAAGTAAAAGGACACTGCTCATAATTATTAGGGGCCAATTCTGCCTCCCTTGCTCATGCTGAGTAAGTACTACTTAACTCTGCAATTTTCTATTTGCAGAGTAAGTAAAAGCAGCAGAATTGATCCCTCTGTGATTAAGAATCAAGTTTTTAGTATGTTTTTTTTTTTAATTGGTAGTGGTTTTTTTATATTTCACTTAATTTTTTTCCCCCCAGTTCCGTTCTGTTGTGTCCTTATTTATGTAATATACTTTAACCTTAAGAGGTTAAAGGCATGGATTCTTATGCCTTTCCTTTATTATTATTGTTATTATTTTTAAAAAAACAAAAGAGATTTATTTCTAGTGTGATTTAACTGTCTACCTTCTAAAATGAGAGAACGTTTTCTTGTATTTTTACATTGTCAGATTCTATAGTTTCATAGATAATTTAACCAAATCGCTCAATGTATTCTCTATATCTATCCAGTGGGTATAAAAGTTCTATTTTAAATTGTGTAAATACTTCAGAACTGGCTTCTTTTTCCAGACTCCCCTGCCGTGGAGTTTCTTGTTTACATCAAAAAGACTGTAGAATCTCTACGCTCATGTACTGTAAATAGTGAAGTGATCTGCCTATAAATAAACGATAACATATATACTATAAAGTGGAAAAGAACAAAAAAAGGAACACGTTTGTGCTGCTATGCTTTAGTTTTTAGTGCCAGTCTGCTCGGGGATGAGGTGTTTTGCTCTGCTGAAGGAGCTCTCCTGCATCTGCCTGGCTGGCAGCAGGGCTGTGCCAGGGCCAAGGGGGTGGCAGAGCCTCCCAGCTGCCAGGGATGCAGCTCCTGCCTGGGAATATCCCTGTGTGTTGCTGGTTTAAGTGTGGCTTCTTCCAGTTTAACTCAACCCAGGAAAAACCTGGGCTCTGCACTCTGCTCTTGGAGTGGTGCCGCTGGCACAGGACCCCTCCCCGAAGAAACTCCCAGGATGGAGTGGGTGAAAAATGGAGCAGGGCACGCGCCTCAAATTTCCTGGAGTGGAGTAAGAGAGCGGGAAAAAATGTGGAAAAGACTCCAGGTGGTGATGCAGCAGCCGTGCAGCTCAGGATGGCACCTGGAGAGCTCCTGGAACCAGGAGAGCAGGCTCTGGGAGCCAAACTGCTGTCCCAGGGGCACTGCCACCCAGCTCAGGATGGCACCTGGAGAGCCCCTGGAACCAGGAGAGCAGGCTCTGGGAGCCAAACTGCTGTCCCAGGGGCATGGCTGTGGTGTCCCAGCTCAGGATGGCACCTGGAGAGCCCCTGGAACCAGGAGAGCAGGCTCTGGGAGCCAAACTGCTGTCCCAGGGGCACGGCTGTGGTGTCCCAGCACAGTGTGTCCCGGTGTCCTGGTGTCCTGGTGTCCTGGTGCTCGTGGCAGTCCAGGCTGTGGAGGGGATGTTTGGAAGGCCTGGCACAGCTCCCCCGAGCACAGGGGAGCCCCACAGCAGCCATGGCCCTGTGAGGGCTCACCAGGCCAGAGAGGCTGCACCGATTTTCTCCAGAACATGGATCAGTGATGCTGCTGGAGTGGAGGATCCCAGCAGCCTGAAAGAAGCAGCTCTGCGAGGTGCCGAGCTGTGCCAGCGGCTGGTTTTTGCTGATTTGCACCGATTTAGGCAGCAGCCCTACACCTGCCTGTCTCCAGCACATCTGTGGGAGCCCAGTGTGGGCCCCCCCAGGCCAGCCACAGAGCTGGAACCAGCCTCCCAGCCCAAACCCAGCCCCTCATCCCTGCCACTGCTGCACCCTGAGCGCAGAGCTGATGGGAAGCCCATTCCCTGCTGCTTTCCAAAACCAGCAGGCTTCAAGGCCGCCAAACAGGAATGTTTTTCTGAGATACATCAGGCACAGTGATGCCAACAGGACAGATGAAAACATGAACTTGGAGTGGGGAAATGTGGGAATGCAGCCGGGATGGCTGCAGTGATGGGGTGCCCAGGGTGGGCACATGTGGGGCAGAGACACAGGAGTGGGTTCCCAGGAGGAAGAGGGGCACACAAAGGAAGGGTCTGCAGGGAGGGACAGAGCCAGAGCTGAGGTTTGTCCTCCCAGCCCGACCTGTGCCTCCCAACACTGCATTCCCAGGCAGCCTCCTGGAAAATAAAACACTGATACTGTTATTGAATACAATTGTTTACTGAGGATAATTCCTGCAAGCACACCTTGAGTCTGAAGGGAGCTGTTGGTGAATGTTGATATCGGTTCAGCAGCTCCGTTGGTCCCAGCAATTACTTCCAACCATTTGGGAAAAGTCCCAGCTGGACTGGTTTTTATTTTGGCATAACTTTGTGATAAAACAACTCCTTTTCATACAGACAGGCACTGGGTTTGGAGTAGCTCATGTGGCTGCTGCAGGGGAGGGAGGCAGCATTATTTATCTCCTGGACTGGACACAGTGACCCTCGTGGGAGGGGAAATCAGTCAGCTGGGAGCTTTTGTGAACGGGGACAGCTTTGGTTGCTGCCCTGGGCTGGGCTGGCACCTGGCAGTGTGGGCAGCGTGGGCAGCACACCCCAGGCTCCTGCTCCTGACCAGTGTGGAATGCCCACTCCTTGGAGTTCATTTCACTGCCTGCTGAGCTGTCCTGGGCTGCTTTCTGGAGTTCCAGCTCCCACCTGTGCC
Source organism: Pachycephala philippinensis (assembly GCA_013397055.1). NCBI lineage: Eukaryota > Metazoa > Chordata > Aves > Passeriformes > Pachycephala > Pachycephala philippinensis. The sequence continues at coordinate 141,505 of VWZT01002848.1, forward strand.
CTGAGCAGTGGCACCTGACCCCAAATCCTGCCCTGGGCTCTGCTGGCACAGGAGCTCCCTTCAAGTAACACATGCCTTTGCCCACTCCCAGCATTTATCAGTCCCAGGCTGTTGTCCAGGTCCATCCAGGTGTCTTTGCAGAGAGGAGCAGGTTCGGTTCCTTTTTCTCTCTGGCTGCTGGTCCAGCTGTCCCAGCCTCCCTGCCCACAAGGATTCTTCCCAGCTTTCCTTCCTGCCTCATTTCCTGACCCCTGCAGCCCCAGGAAAGCAGGGCTGGACCTTCTGCCATGTTCCCCTTGAAGTGTCCAAGCCCTGAGCCTCGAGCTGCTGCATGGAGTTTGTGCTGTTGTCACCAAAAATGGGGAATTAAACTCTCTAACACTGTAATTTCAATATTTAGAAAGTGGCATTACTCTATTTCAGCCCCAGGCATGTGGGGGATAACTCCCTATTACACACACCACACCTCGCTAACAGACCAGCTTAAATCTATGTAACTTTTACATATTCAATACATTTCCCAAAACTCAGACCTACACGCTAAACACTTCCTGAATTTTTTGCATATTTAAGTCACTCCTCAGAGCTTATTTTCATTGGAGTAGGGTTCTTTTGAGGGTCTGGGGTGGTCGTTTGGGGAACATCCCATTCCTCAAATTACTCCTTTTTGGTCACAGGCCTCCAAAAACGTTTCTTCTCTTTGAATGCATCCCTGGGTTGTGGTCTGGCCAGGATATTCCTTCTTATCAGCATTGCTCAGGCTCACAGTCTTTACGGCTGAGATAACCGCTTGCACACAGGACAAAGCACCGTGGGGTAAAGCGAAAGGAATTCCCAACACTTAAACAAGACTTGTTACACAATTTTATTCTCGACACGGGACGGCCCCTGCCCACGGGGCACGGAGAGGAAGGAAGCTGAAGAGGGAAGGAATCACCCTCCCTCGCAAGGGGGAGGAGGCAGCAGCTTTTAGCCCATGGGGCGTTTAGTTTCATTTCCCTCCCTCCGGCCCTGAGCCCTGCCCCGGAGCCGCAGCGCCATGGCCGGGGAGAAGGCTGCGGCCGGGCTGAGAGAAGAGCTGACCTGTCCCATCTGCCTGGACATCTACAAGGAGCCCGCGTCGCTGGGCTGCAGCCACAGCTTCTGTCGGGACTGCATCAAGCAGGCGCTGCGGTGCCAGCAGAGCCCTGCCCGCTGCCCGCTCTGCCATACCCTCGCCGGGGAGCTGCAGCGCAACTTCCACCTCCGCAACATCGTGCAGAAGTTTATGGATGCTCCCTCGCACCAGGAGGAGGAAGAGCAATGCGAGGGGAAGGGGCAAAGCTCGGGCCAGGCGGAGGAGGTGGTCCTGTGTGATTACTGCCTCCAGGAGCCCCAGGCAGCAGTGAAGACGTGCCTGAACTGCGAAGCCTCCCTGTGCCAAGCCCACCTGGGCAAGCACGACACTAAGAACGCCCAGAAGAACCACGTGCTGGTGGAGCCCTGCGACGGCCAGGCTTTTGCTGAGAGGAGATGCCCCAAGCACAGCAAACTGCCGGAGTGCTTCTGTGAGACGGACTGGGAGTGCATTTGCATCCTGTGCTCTGTCCTCTCGCACAAGGACCACAATGTCATCAGCTTGGAGGAGGCTTTTGGTAGAGCTCAGGTAAGAGGCTGCTGGGACAGTGGGACAGGCACGGACTGCACCAGGAAAACCCCGGAGAGCTGCTCGTGGCACAGCTCCCGAGTTTCAGAACTGCAGATGCAGGGTGGGGCTAAATTGCAATCCTGGGCTTTTATTCTTAGTTTCGTCCCAGTTTCTCTCTGGGTTTGGCCCTTGAGATATAAAACAAGATGTTACGAACGCTTTTTTCCCGTCCTGAGGGAAGAGTTTGGCCAAACTGGTGGGAGTGAGTGCTCGTGGCTACGGTTTTAGTCCTTGGTGCACTGCCAAGCCAAAGAGGAGCCTGAGCTGTACTTATCCAAAGAAAATTAATGACAGAGTAACAGACAGAAAGCTGCCAACAGGGGAAATAGCTTTATATGTGGCTATTGCACATGAACAATTTTCAGCTTCAAATTGTCTTTTTTGTGCTTGTAATTGTGGCATTTGTTCAGGGATAAAACATTCCAGTAAACCTTTATCTACTGATTTCTCCTGAGAGCACTCAATGAGTAAACCTTCTGCAAGTCTAGCTTACCCCATGTCTGTAAAATTGCTGATCTCGTGCATTATGCCAGTCCTATCCTGATATCTCCTCCCGGTTATGTTTGTAGACAGCTTTCCCTGGCACTCTGGAAGCCCTGAAAAACCACGAAGCTGCAGTGGATAAAGCCATAGCAAACCTGCTGAAACAGGAGAAGGGACTAAAGGTTTGTTTCAAGGTCTCATATCACCTCGGGGATGGTTTCATGCTGGTAACTGATGAGATTAAGTTTTATTTTGCCCTTCCCCAGATCATGGATTTTAACGCTTTTTTAGTTCCTGGGTGGTTTCTCATGTATTTTTGAGTTTTTTTCTTCGAGGAAGGGTGATGCACAACTTTCTTATCAGTCTGAGAGGTACATTCTTTGTTAAGCTTGGAAGTCTGTGCCTCCTGATGAGTGGCTGGTGTGTGGCTTTTTTATTTTTTTCAACCTTCAACTTTTAGTTACTTCTCTCACCCCAGAAAAAAGACAGATTTTTTTCTGAGTGAAAGGTCATGTGGAAAATATCCCTTACAATTTTGAAATTGTTTTCTTAATAGACTGAGGAGAGCCTGCGGAGGGAACAGCTGGAGAGCCTGTTCAAGGAGATGTACCTGCAGCTAAAGAAGAAAAAAGAAGAGGTCCTGAAAGTTCTCAGTGACTACGAGGAGCAACAACTTTCTCGGATTCAGACAGAGATGAATAAGCACAGAAGTGAGAACGATTCAGTCAGCCATGATGTTCAGGAGCTGGAGGCTCTGAGAAATCAGAAGGACGTACTTCTTTTCACTAAGGTATCTATCAGCATTTCCCTTCCCAGAGACACACAGCTCCAGGGCTGGCCTGTGCCTGCACTGTGCTAATTCTGCTTTCAAAATGTCTTTACAGGCTTTTGCAACAATTAAAGCCAGGTAAGCTCTTCCTGAGGTTTAATGTCTTTATTGATGATCTGGACGAGGGGATGGAGTGCACTCGCAGTAAGTTCACAGGCAGCACTAAGTCGGGCAGGAGTGTGGATGTGCTGCAGGGCAGGAAGCTCTGCAGAGGCATCAGGACAGGCTGCACCCATGGGCCAAGGCCAGCGGTGTGAGGCTCAGTGAGGCAAAGTGCCAGGTGCTGCACTGTGGTCACAGCAGTCTCGTGCAGTTCCAGGCTGGGGGAACAGTGACTGGAAAGCTGCCTGGCGGGAAAGAACCTGGCAATGCTGTTCAACGTTGGCTGAGCACGAGCCCAGGTGTGCCCAGGTGGGCAAGAAGGCCAATGGTACCTGGCCTGTCTCAGCAACAGTGTGGCCAGCAGGAGCAGGGCAGTGACTGTCCCCTGGGTTGGGCATTGCTGAGCTCACACCTCGAGGGCTGTGTCCAGTTCTGGGCCCTCAGTGCAAGATGGACATTGAGGGGCTGGAGCGTGTCCAGAGAAGGGAACGGAGCTGGGAAGGGGCTGGAGCCCCAGGAGAGGCTGAGGGAGCTGGGAAAGGGGCTCAGCCTGGAGAAAAGGAGGGTCAGGGGGGCCCTTGTGGCTCTGCACAACTCCCTGACAGGAGGGGGCAGCCGGGGGGGTCGGGCTCTGCTCCCAGGGAACAGGGACAGGAGGAGAGGGAACGGCCTCAGGCTGGGCCAGGGGAGGCTCAGGGTGGACATCAGCAGGAATTTCCCCATGGAAAGGGTGCTCAGGCCTTGGCAGGGGCTGCCCAGGGAGGTTTGGAGTGCCCATCCCTGGAGGTGTCCCAGGAAGGGCTGGAGGTGGCACTCAGTGCTCTGGGCTGGGGACAAGGTGGGGATGGGGCACAGCTTGGGCTCCATGGGCTGGGAGGGCTTTTCCCACCTCAGTGATTCCATGGTTCTGTGATCCTTGCTGCGTGTTTTAGGCAACGCAAGCCTCTTCCAGGAATGGATGGTGTGATGGTGCCAAAGCCACCCATTACTTTGGATAAATCAGCAACAGATGCTGTTCTGAAGCTTTTCCAGCAATTCCTCTTAAACATGAATCACTCCTTTCAGCCACCGCCACAACCATCTGTGAGAGTACAACCATCTTTTGGACCACAACCAGCACCTAGTGGTAAGTGCTCATTTCACTTTGTCAAAAGGAAGATGGAGAAGTCAATAAAACATCTTTAAGAAAGGACTGTAATGAGACACCAAGTACACCGAGTACCTCTGGAAGTGCTCATTCCTTACACTGTATGCTTATTTGCACATGTGTGTGCAGCAAAGGGAGCTTGTCCTGGGATTCAGGGCTTTGGGGCATGCCTCAAATACACCTTGTTAAAGCAGGCTATGGACAAAGAGGCTTGGAAGTCCCAGGAGTTTTCTGGGAGGATTAAGAGAAGGTAATAGCAACACCTCTGTGCCATCCCTTTGATTCAAGGGGAAAGTTGAGAACTCATCACAGCAGCAGCAGGGTGGAGTTTGCTTAGGACATAAATAACCTGCTCTTTCTGTGTAAATACTTCTACTCTTTTGCAATGCTTCGTAAGCTCAGCCTACAGTCCCAGAGCTGTGCACAGTGGGACACTTATCTGACCGAACTGATGAAATTAGGGTTCCCTGGGTAGTGCTCTCTGGATGGTGCTTCAGCCCTCGCTGGCAGCGAGCCATGGGTTAGGACAGAGATAGACCCCAAATCTCCACAATTATCTGTTAATCATAATGCACTTTTTCTCTTTAGGTGGCTTCGCATTTGGTACTAATAAAACACACTGTTCATTTTCGTTTGGAGCTTCCCCTCATTATTCTTTCAACTAGCCTAATGGAATACAAATTCAGTGGGAATCATAATGATAACAATCATAGAAAGGAAGGAAGAGAGAGAGAAAACCCAACCAAAACCAGCAATGCACAGCACAATTGCTCCCCCATCACCTCTGCTCTGTGATGCCCAGCCACTGTTCCCAAGCAGCAATTGGTTCTTTCTGGCTATCTCCCCTCAGTTTATATACTGGGCATGGTGTTCTGTGGTGTGGAATATCCCTTTGGCCAGTTTGGGTCTCTTGGCCCACCTATTCTCCTTCCCAGCTTTTTGTGCACCTCCTCACCGGCAGAGCATGAGGCACGGAATGTCCTTGTCTCAGGCTAAGCTCTGCTCAGCAACACCCAAATCACCAGTGCGTTTTCAATGTTAATCTCTACTGAACCCAGAACTGTACCAGCTGCTGAGAAGAGCATTAATTCTATCCCAGCCCAAACCAGGACAGGACTCCAAATATGCACGGTGCCATCCCAGATGTTCAGGGCGACCAGAGCTGCTGGGAGGAGGACACCACCACTGAGAGCTGCTGGGAGCTTGGAATTATGCCTGGTTTGAATGCTGCCTGCAAGTGCCTGACAATTACCTCTGTGTGTTCCTGGGTCGAAGACATGCACAGGAGAAGAAACACATTTACCTTTTATGATGTGTCTGTCAAGGCTGGAGGTCCTGCTAAGAACTTCAGGCTTACAGAGACAGGAAGCATCCCTTTGAAGTATCCCATCCATGCTGCCATCAGTGTGTTGAAGCTCATGTAGTGAGGTGGGACCAGGTGTTACTTTGTGTTTCCCGGCGTAGGAATTGTGAGCCTTGCAAAGAGTCTGTGCTAAACTGGCATGTCAGAAATTGGGTTGTGGGCTGCTGTGATGGGGTATATCACAGCACCCTGCTTCTTACTGCAAGAGCTCCTCTTTTATTTGTTCTGTTAATCATAATGGAAATTCCATTAAGTTGCTCATTTTCGCTCAGCTGTATCAAATACTGTGTTGGCTTCATGCTATTAAAGTCATGTTATTAGCTTGCAAAACTCAATGGCAATTTATTTTATCTAAAAGTTGACGGCACAACATTAACTGCTACCGAACAAAGGTCAGCAGCAATGCTGACCTTTGATGTGAGGCAGCAGCTTTTGCCTCTGCCGCCTCTTTCCATCCTGCACATCCAGTGCAGAAGCAAAGCTGCCCTGGGAGGTGAGGAGAGACTGGGCAGCATTCCCTGCTGGAGACTGAGGGGAAACTCCCCGAAGTGGCGGCCGCAGCGTAGGGAAGGGGGGGGCCGGGAGAGGGAACATTCCTGTGCCTGGCGAGGAGCGGAGGAAGGGCTCGCAGGGGAGGAGCGTGCAGACTCAGGGGTGGATTTCCTGCTTCTGGGTTTAGTTTCGTTTCTTCTCGCTGAGGCGCTGTCCCTGCAGCCATGGCAGAGGCTTGGCAGGGATGTGGAGGGGCTGACAGCCTGGAGGCCGAGCTCACCTGCCCCATCTGCTACGGCCTGTACCAGGACCCGGTGTCGCTGAGCTGCGGTCACAGTTTTTGCCGGCTGTGCATCGCCAATGGGATGGTATTTGGGTTCCACTCGAACTACTACTGCCCCATATGCAGGCTCCACGTGAGTTCCCCCCTGAAGAACAATTTCCACCTGTGCAACATCGTGAAGGCATTTCAGGCCACCACTTCCGAAGGACAACAGGACGGAGGCTCCGAGGAGTGGAATGAGGATGCGGTTCCCTGTGAGTCCTGCCTGGATCGGCCCCGGCCGGCTGTGAAAACCTGCCTGGTTTGCGAGGCGAACCTGTGCCAGGCCCACCTGAGCAAACACAACGCCAAGGGTTTCCAGCAGGAACACATCCTGGTGGAGGTGGGAGCAGGTAAGGCGGAGGAGAGGAGGTGCCCGGAGCACGGCAAGCTGCTGGAATGCTACTGCCTGAGAGAGGACAAGTTCATCTGCGTGCTCTGCTCCATCGCCGGGGCCCACAAGGGCCACGAGGTCATCACCATGAAGGAGGAACGTGACAAACGGCTGGTAAGGAGCTCTTCCCTCCCCATGGCTCCTGCCCTGGCCGCGAGGAAGGGGGAAAGCAGCAGGAAGGGCTTTCTCGGGAAATGGGGATGGGTGTGAGGGCAGCCCGGCAGCAGCTCCGCGGATTTCCTCTCCGCCCCAGCGAGGGACTGCTGCGTCGTGCTGGAATTTGCTTTTCGTTGCCTCCTGTGTGTTGCCAGAGCAGTGCGGACAGCACAGAGGGAGAGGAGCGGAGAAAGGTGTTTGGGGCTGGCCGGGACAAGCGTGGGTCAGTCCCTCAGGAGGTGGGGATGTGGCAGAGGCAGCGAGAGGCTCCGCTGGCCCACAGCGGTGAGGGGCAGCCCCGGGACTGCCGGGTGTTCCTGGCTGGGATTGAGAAGTATTCCTGCAGGGATTAGAAAATCCCTTCCTCCACAGTGCCCCGGGGATGCCACTGCCTTCGGGTGGGGAAGGGGTTTTCCCTCTCGAGCTCCTTCCCTTGGGCTCCCTCCGTGTTGTAGCACGGTGGGGATCAGGCTCTGCTCCCGAGTGACCAGTGACAGGCTGAGGGGACACAGTCTCAAGCTGTGCCAGGGGAGGTTCAGGCTGGACATCAGGAGGAATTCTTTCACTGAGAGGGTGGTTAAACATTGAAGGAGCTGCCCAGGGAGGTTTGGAGTGCCCATCCCTGGAGGTGTCCACGGAAGGGCTGGAGGTGGCACTCAGTGCTCTGGGCTGGGGACAAGGTGGGGATGGGGCACAGGTTGAACTCGATGACCTTGGAGGTCTTTTCCAACCTCAGTGATTCGAGGATTCCTCCCTCTGCCGCAGATTTTGTGGAGCCAGTGTCCCAGCAGATACAAGAGACGTGGGGCCTCTGTGTTCCTGCCTCTGAGTCCAGCTGCTGTCCTTGAAATGCTCCAGAATCAGCTGAGACTGAGGAGATAAAATGCATTTCCTATGCTCACTCACTGCCTTGCATTTGAAATGTCTGGGCTCAGTTTAGAGCCCAAGCAAAAACTCTGCAGGAACCCAGAGCATGGGCAGGAAATGGCTCCCTCTGGACCTCAGGACAGGTCACAGCCTCCTCAGGAATTAGCAGAAGCATCCTTTGCAGTTACATGAATTGCAAACTAACTTCCTGCCCCACGTTAGATATCAAAATTTCAGGGCTGCCAAGCAGAAGTGGGATGTATGAGACAATGGCCATTTCACCAGCTCCACAAACTGCCAGTCTGGTTTGAAGCTGTTCCTGCTGGGAAGTTCAGTGCTGTTTTTCCTTCTGCCAGGTCAAACTCTCTGACCCCTTGACAGAGCTTCAGGAATCTAAAAGTGATTTAGTTACTGCCCTAGAAGAGCTTCAGGAAAGCGAGAATCGGGTCAAGGTTGGTACCCAGATCATTTCTAATTCAGAGGAATTTTCCTTCACAGTTTCCCAGCAATAAGTGATGGTAACTGTACCATTAGAAGCAGATGAATAGAAAGGGAAAAGAGTGGATTGAGAAACCAAGAAGCCAAGCTTTATCACAGCCTTCCAGCAGGAGGAACCAGCTGGGGGATTCCGCCCTTTATTGTGGTTGCACAGACCAGGTTGCAGGACTGGCATCCCACAGATTGTACATAAGATTATGTATTTTTAAAGTTTTCTACCTGTTTAATAAAAGAAAAGGAATTTATAGCTACAAGTGGGATTTTCAGTGTGTACCAGTCAGTTCTCACAATGGTAGCTGAAATTCATCTGTCTTTGTTACTGTATCAGGATTAATTTTCAAAAACCTCTGTTGAATCAGATATTCTAAGGAAATGTTTGTTGTCTGCTTCCTTCTAAAGCCAGTGCAAAGGATAGATACAATCCTAATTGATAAGCAGAGGCACTAAACTGAAAGGTGGAGTTCCTGAGCGCCTTTTTCTTATCTCTTCATTTAGACCAATACCAGAACACTGACTTCTCAGCTAGAAGAGCTGTTCGGAAATACAAAGAGAGAGCTCGTTAAGAAAAAGCAGATGATCCTGAGTGACATTCAGTCTAATGAGGAAAAACAACTGGCAGACATTGCCAATGCGAGGAAGGAAATGGAACAGAAGAGAGACCAGGCTGAGCAGAATCTTCAGGCTTTGCAGGAGATAAAAGAACAACAAGATATTTTCCTCTTCTTCAAAGTAAGCAGTGGTATTCTGCTTTTCGTCATGGATCTGCCTATTTCTCAGCCTGGTGACCTTTCTGAAAATCACGCTAACAATTTCTTTCTATTTTTTTCTTTTTTTTTCTTTTCTTTTTTTCTTTTTTTGCAATCCTCCTGGTAGGAATTGAAACTGGTCACAGACAGGTATGTTCCACTTGATATCACTTGTTTTCTTCTTTGAAAAAAGACGGTGTTGGTAACTGGGATCAAACCCCACTGCCTGTGCCCCTCTGTCCCACCCCCCTGTGCTGCAAAGCTGCTCCCAACTCCAGCTGAGCCAGAGGGCACCACATCCACACAATTAACAGGGATGGACAGATCCCTGCCTGCTGTTCCACTGGTCCCTTTAAGTTTTGGTTTCCTGGCTGGATTCTGATGAAAACCACTGGCTTTTATTACCAGAAAGCTGTTTATATCAGAGAGCAAGCCCCTAGGGTTGTGTTTAGAATAACACTGTCTTGGATGCACATTGGTGACCCTCCCTCAGCTGAGTTCCCAGGGAACAGCCTTTGGCAGCAGAGGTACCCAGCTCATTTCCCACCAAGTGTTTGGCTTGTGAACAAGCTTGGTAGCTAGAAAGATTTATTATCACTTCTCCTGCAAGTGATATCTTTAATTTATAACTTAGCACTTCCTATGTGATGCCTGGGTGTCAGCTGTAATTCAGTGCTGCAACACTGCACCAGCAGTTCCAGATCCACGAGAGGCTTTGCAGCAGCACTGGAGGCCCCAGCTGCACCAAGGGCTGGCTCAAACATCTACCTGGAATTTGGGATGTCCCCTCTGTAATTTGCACAGGTAAAAGCTGGGTTCAAACTTGGATTGTAAGGATAACTTGGAATCACTGTGTACCTCAGGGCTGCAGCACAGGCTGTCACTCACAGCTGTGCCACAAGTCTCATCCTAGCCTGTAGGATCAAGGTAATTTTCCAGAAACCTGGGCACCATTTGATATGTTTGGCATTCTTGTTCTGTCACTGCTACAACAGCAAGAGCCTGCCTGCAGCAAGTCAAGGCCCTGTTCACGCATGGGGCTTATCAAAACACCTCCTCCTGTCTCATTATCAGTACGTGAAAGTTCCAGTGCAGGTTGGAAAGCAAAAGGCATTGCCAAATAAATACCAATATGTAAGAAATGGAACTCAACCTTTAGAAAGGGCTGTTAGCCCAATAATTCACGTTGCCAAGGCCCTCTCCTCTTTGCAGACTCTGTCCTAGTGAAGAATTCTGTTACCTTTGGATGCGGGATGGTTTTCCTTGGTGCAATGACTCTCTGTGCCCTAGGATTGCGAGGCTGGATCTGGACGCTGAGAGGCTGCACGTGCAGGAAGTGCAGCTGGATCAGAGCATGATTGCCCAGTACGAATCCCTGAGGGAGAGGCTGATGTGTCAGCTGGACTCTGTGCTGCAGGACGTGCGCGGTGAGCGGCCCCGACCCGGCCTCGCTGGCGCACAGGGAAACAGGGACCCCGATCCTTCCACTGGGGCACGAGGGGCTGATCTGGGGTCTTGGCAGTGATGGGGAGGGGAGGTTTCTGTGGGTAACAAGGAAGAGGTCTCCTCCTAAGCAGCGTAAGGCCAGTTTCTCCTCTCTCTGATGTGGTTTCCTGCTCCCATCAACTTCCCAAGTTCTGCGTGCTCAGTCCCGCTGTCAAGAAATGTCCCTTGCTTTTGACCAGCCCTGTCGCCTCCTGGTTTCTCTCTGACCATGAGATCCAGGGGGGCAGTACCGAGCCCTAAACTTGAGTTCATTGCCAGCTTTGTTAACCCTTCGTCTCTTTTTTTTTTTCAGAGAAACTCACCAACCAAGTGCCTTTGCGCAGGTAAATCCTTTTCTTTACTTACAAAATGTTCCCTGCAAATTCCTCCAGTTGTTCATTTAAGGACTGTGTGTCCTGCATTTTCCTGCTTCATGTTCAAGGAGACCTAAGCAAGAGTCCCAAAGGCTGCCCTTCATCTCAAAAGAAGGGAGTCAGATCTATTCACATCTCTTGTCCTGCTATTATCAAGATGGGATTTGTGTTTTACAAGGCTCTAACATTCAACACCATTTCTTTACAGTGAGGCTTCATCTACTGGTACCTCTCCAGTTGGTAAGTGTGCAAAAATACCATTTATTCCTCAGGACTCTGGCTTGGGGCTGTGAGTGTTGCAGAGAAAATCTCCCCCCTAAAAACGTAATCAGCATTTTGTTGCGTGTATCTCCTGTCCTTGCCAGAGTGTGCAGCCTCAGGGCACAGCTCTCAAAATCTGCGCTGGGCAGAAATCTCTGGGAACTCAGCAGGGAAATCATTTCTCCTCAGCCTGAGGGAGACACTGGGTTTGCTTCAGCACTCAGGAAAACTCTGAGCCTGTTCCAAGGAAAGACCACGGAGGGGTTCCCAGCAACGGAGCAGGAGCTGGAGCAAACCCAGTGCCTGCAAGGATTCCCAGACAAATCCAAATGCTGAAGGAGATATGAGATGTGTGAACAGAATTTCTCTGCAGATTGCACTAGCCCAGTGCTCAAATATGTATCTGCTGGGCACAGCATGGCATCTGTTCTGCAGGCCTTTTTAAATAAAGGTTATTAAGAAGTTATAAGAAAGATTCTTTTAGATTGTTCTTTTAATTGCTGCAACTAAATTTCAGTTTGCAAATGATTTTCTTCTTAATTCGTAAATTCAAAAGAAAATCTTACTTTCTTTGCCACTTTTTAAATTTTGCAGCAAATCTAGAGGTATATTTTTTAATCCGTGTATATGTCCATTTATTTGTCTCGCGAGCTCAGTCAGTGGCTGTGCTCTATACAGAACCAGACAGTCACTCAAAACAGGTCAGGGAAAAGAAATATTTTTTTCTGAGACAAGGCAAAGCTCTACTTGGAAGCAAGTTGTCAAATATGTTATAAAGTATTACTTTTCTTTACAGTAAGTGAAACTTTTTCATCTTGTTTATTCCTACTGCAGGAAAGCAATGACAAGGAGCAGCACCATATATGTATGTTCAAGATTTTTTGTTCTCATAAGGGAGAGGTGAAAAACGGACGTCAGAACTGAGATGGAAAGAAAAACTTAAATATTATCCAAAATTACCTCTACTAATGAGAACATGCCAAGTGCTTTGACCTCCCCCCCTACCTTGCATTCAAATCAACTCTGTAACATATGAAAATTAAAAAAAAAAAAATGCTAAGAATTAACATGAACATAGTAAAATCTCCAACTGGTGCTGCCTTGCAAACTGTGGACTGTATCATCTCGTGGGTCTAATGGTGCTTTTGCACTATGATTTGTGGTCACTCTGTTGTCACTATGTGGCTGGATAACCAAATAAATGGCTCTAGATGCACGTAAGCAAGGCTGGAGGATTTCATACCATCACCGTTTGTGGGTAGACTCCCAAGAAATCAAGGCTGAAGTCCTCTGTGCTTTTACAGCACTTGTGGCTACAACTCTCTTCTGTCGCTTGTGATAATCAACACGTACCTGATTTCGGGGATTAAAAACAAACACAGAAATCCACCTCAGATTTAGAGTAACATCTCCCTCGTTTAAAATGGACTCTCCAAGCTGTGCTGGGTGCTCAGCCCTTGCTCTGCTGCACCCATCAATTGTCAGCCTAACAGAAAGTGCGTGGCCAAATTTTGGGAGCTCAGCGGTAGCTCAAGGTGACCTTGCAGATCTTCCTTGCTGCTCGAAGCCAGCAAGGCACAAAGGGCAGCTGCTCTCAGCCACTCAGATGAGGCCAAAGAGCTGAGCCTGTCCTTCAGCACTGTCCTCACCTGGGCTTCTCTCTGGCTTAGCCAGCTGAAGGAGCTGGGAGCAGCCAGTGCAGCTGAGTGCTGCTGCTGCAGCCAGAGTTCCTGCACTGCTGCAAATCCCTGCAGACAGTCAAACATGGGATTTGTAATCCTGCTGCAGGCTCACAAAGCTTTTGGATGAAAAGGAGTATCTGGGAAGGTGGAATTTCTGAGTTAGATGCTAAATTGATGGTGCAGTTTAATTGCCCCATACATCTGCTTGTTTGCAAAGAGACTCCTCAGAATCTGAGACTTGTTTTAATGTTCCGTGCCTTCGCCTTGAGGAAGCAAAGAGCTGAGGGACTGGATGGAAGCAGGGTAAGAAAACACACAGACTCCAGCAATTATTTAACTAAGCTGTCTAAGGCACATCAACACTCTGAAAATTGTATCACCTAATTGCTTTTTGACTCTAGGTGACAATATTGGGCCGTGACCCACACTGAGAGTGCAGCAGTTCTGCACCGATGTTCGTGCAGAGCACATTTCTTGATTGGAATGTAATTGTGACATGCATAATCATGTCCATATCAATGAGATATGGACAGAGCTTTTTTCTTTTTGGTATGTCTTTTTTTATTTTGATTACCTAAGAACTCTGATTCAATCCATCTTTCCTTTTTTAATTGTGCCCTCTCCCCTCCAACCACTCAATTTTTACTTGGCATTTGTCTCATACTTGATGGAAGCCTTTAAAGCAGCTCGTTCTAGCTCTTCTTTTTTTGATTTTGCCAAGCACTGAATGATGTGACTGAGTTCAAGTAAAAGTGTTAGCATGGGCCTCTTTCTGTTACTTAGTCTGATGGGTTTTCTATGTAAGTCAGACCTGCCACATGTAGACCTCTGTGTGGGTGTGACTTTAATTTGGGCCTTCCAAGCCCAGCAGGTCAGGGTGGGGAGGAAGGTTTGTCCCAGCTGTGACAGAACTCACAGATGGGAACCAGGCAGTTCCATCTTCTCCATCTCCAAACTTCATGCAACAACGTGCAAATTCAGGCCTGAAGCTCAGTGCGCTGCCAGTTGTAGAGGGAGGGAAGGGCAAGAAGAGAAAATAACTGATTTTTAGCCACTTTCAGCATAACCCAGGCATCCTCGCACAGAGCTGTACCAGCAGGAGCAGGGCACAGGGCAGGGCGGTGCCCAGGGAGGACAGGACTGAAGGCAGGAGGCTCCTTACACAAGGAGCCAGGTGGCACAAAGCAGCTGAGAGCCAGGGGAAATCACAGGCTGCCCTTATCTGCTGAGTGATAACTCAGAGCTGGGAGCCTGGGAGAGACTGGGAAGAGCCAGGGAGAGCCACTGCCTGTGGGGTTCATGGACAGAGGGCTGATAACACCATCACGGGTGGCCCACAGAGCAGTGTGCCAGGTGGCACCAGGGCACGGAGCTGCTGGGCAAAAGGCAAGGAGGGAGGGCTCCCAGGGCTGCCCAGGAGTAGCTGCTCAGTGGAACAAAGCATTTCCCAGGATTATTTTGCAGTCTGACAAACTGTTCTGTGGAGATTTGATATTCCAAAGATGATGTGGTGATGTGGAGAAGCAGCGGGTTTGCCAGGCAGGCTGAGTGGGATGGGCAGATGGCACATGCTGGCATTGGTGTGTCAGCAAACCCCAGCTCCTTGGCAGGAGATTCTGGAGCGTGAGGAGCCCAAAGGCACATTTCTCCAAGGCCAAAGGTTCCCTCAGCACAGAAATATATTATCCATAAAGCTTAATATACCTCGAAAAGAGGGAAGCAGTTGGAAGTGAAATGATTTAATTATCTTAAATGATTGCTTGGATTTTTTCCACCCATTTTTTAGAAAATCAGGCTAAAAGTAAGAAGAAAAAAAGCCTAATTTTTTTTAGGTCCAGAAAAATATTGATGCTTGGGATTTTTTTCTTTTAATATCATGTTCCAAGAAGATATTATTTCCCTGTTTCTTCCATGAAGACATGATGTATTGGATGATCCGAGTTTTTCCATAGCATGTGCTTCCAGAACAAGAATGAAAATGCTGGAACACCCATTGCTTGGGTTTGTGATTTCCTGTTAGGATTCTGCAGAGTCTCCACACAAAAGGCTTTGAATGCTTTTGTCACAGATGTCACTCCTCCCCAGGATTTGCTCTGGTTGTCTTGCAGTCACCATATACTTCAAACTCAATTAAAACTCCTGTGGAAGTCCCCAAAGGGATTGGGAAGTCAGAGTCAGTGATGCTTGTAACAATGGACAGTCAGGGGAGAGGGAGGGAGCTCTTCTCTTTCCTTTGCAATTGCCTGTTCTGGTTACCGTGACATCTAATAAACCCTCATGGAGAAGGGAAATGTTTGCTATGGAAATATTCAGTATTTCTACAGTAAGATTTATAGCATTTGCTTAACACCGAAAGACAGGAGCATGAATTCTGCAGGCTTGAAGTTGGCTTCGTTTGCTCCAACTGTGTAGTGATGGGATTTTTTGACAGCTCAAGGTTCCACCTGGAAGGCAAATATTGGGCAATGTTTGACTTCAGATGGAACGTCTGCTTTTCTGTGCAGAGGGCAGGGAAGGCAGAGGAGGCTGGGCATGGCCCCTCCGGCCTTGAACCTCCAGCCCAGAGACAAGAGCAGAGCACTGAACACAAACCTGGCATTTTTACTCCACATTGTCAAAGATCCTTCACCCTTCCCCGCTGGAAGTACAGCCCAGATAGACCCGGACACTGGAGCAAACAACACTGCGGGACTTCCAAAGATTTTTAATGCATCCCAGTGGTACCCCAGAGCAAAAAGGGGCCAGAAAGCGTTACGGTTCGCCACCTGCACAAAGTTTAACCTCACTTCACCTCACATTATCAACCCCGTAGTTTCAATGTAAAAGGGTTGCGTGCAAAGCAGAGCCCCGGGAGCAGCTTTTCCCGGGCCTCCCTTAACGCGGCACACGCGGAATCACTCGGAAGCGGCCCGGGGCGGGAGGGGGAAGGGGCGCGGCTCTGCCCGGAGCGGGGCGGTGCTGCCGGGACCCGGCGCTGTCTGTCCCTCCGTCTGTCCGTCCCTCTGTCTGTCTGTCTGTCTGTCTCTGTCTGTCCGTCCGTCGGTCGGTCCCAGCCGCCCCAGGTGCCCGGGGAGCCGCGGGCGGTGAGTGCCGAGGGAAGGGGCGCGCAGGGGCTCGGGGGGCAGCGGGCTCCGCCTCGGACCCTCCTCGCAGGAACCAGCAGGAGGAGGGGAAAACCCACATGGAAGCCGTAAGGAGGCTGGGTAGGAAGGCAGTGAGACCCCGAGGGTGAAAGTGAATGTTGCGTTAAAAGCTGAATTGTTGGCTCTTGAGTTGCCTTTCGCTCTCCCGGGACCGTAAATGTTGGTCTGGCTTCCAGAGCGCTCGGCAGAACCCCGCAGTTGCAGGAGGTACGCGGGGTTCTTCTTGCTCTTTGGTCTTCTTGCGGGGTTTTTATTAATTTTGTTTCTTTTTATTAGTTACAACACGACAACCAGCGCAATGGCGTTATCCAGCGCAATCCCGGTGGGCTTCCACTGGGATCGGAGGGTCTCTCCCAGCCCTGCGGATGCAGCCCGGGTGTGGGATGCCCTGGGCTGAGCTGGCAGCTGCTGCCCGAGGACCTTCCTTTGGGCAGCTCCTCCTCGGAGCATCCTCAGAGCCCAGCACAGCTCCTCATTGTTCCACCTTCCCCTGCTGACAGAACGGGTGGGAGAAGGGCCCTAACACAGGAATAACTTGCTGAAAGGGCCTCTTGGCAAACTCCATGAGAAATCCGGGTGGGATGGAACCTGCTGGAGGGATCTGCTTCAGCCAGGGCAGGGCAGAGCAGCCAGCACACTCAGCTGCCCTCGGGAGGTGAGACAACTTGCCTGGAATACCTGGCTGCCAGCAGGGAGCCGATTCCATGGGATCTTCCCCAAAAATGCTGCTGCTCGGGAGAAGTGACATTTGGAGTAGGAGGAGATCACGCATTTCACGCAGGCAAGGTTTTATTGTCTGGCTTTGCAGGTTTTCCCGCATGAGCGGATGGCTGCTGGTTACTGTGCCAAAAGTGAGGCAGCTCTGTCCCCAAATGTGTTCCTTAAACGTGGCTTTCATTATTCACATTATTTTCAGTCCTTTGTGGAAGTCAATGTTTGTGGCTTGAATGTTTTGTTGGAGGATATGAAGGATTTTGTCGAATTCCAAGGTGCAGGCAGTGTTTCAGTGCTTATCTGGGTGTTATCACGGTAGTATTGAATTTCCTTGTTGCTCCACAACAGTAAAGACATTATTTGAAAAAGGCTATTGTCCAACAAGAGAAAGGTCAAAGATTTAGTTGTCAAAATTCTGTGATATGCTTTCCTTTTATATTCTTAGTGGGGGCACTTTCTAAGGGCCCAGCTCTGGTTCAGTTTGTGTGGAACTTGGATTTCTGATTCACCTGCTTCTCCTTTGCAATTCTCCAGAAACTGTTCGTGTCTTTTTTAGATTATGGATTTAGTTTTTTGGTGCATGTAAATTCTCCTGTCTAGCAAGAGGTACATGAGGGTGAGGGGTGATCACACACAGTGACAATTTAAATGTAGAAAAATACAGAAAACTGAGGTGGGTCTTACAGAAAGAATACTTTTGGTTTCGTTTCTACTCTGAAATGCTCATATCTGAAGTTTAAACTTGTAGTAGCTGTTTCAGCAGGTGAGTGAGCTTCACAGTCCATTTTTCTCTTACTCTCAAGGTGACTCTGATCTGCCACAGAGGAATGAAGTCCAAGCCAGCCCTGGGCTGCAGGGAGTGCTCCCCCAAAACCAGAAGCCAGGCAGATGCTGCCACATCATGGGATCAGAGAGAAAGGCCCAGATGGGCTCCAGAAATAGTCTGGAGGTCTGATGACTTGTGCAGACTGCAGGACCTCCCCATATCTTTATTTTATGGCAGTCAGTTGATAACAGATACTGGAAATTTCCTCAGTTCTGTCTTGTAGTCTCTTTATCTTAAGCGAAGTTTGTGGCAACGAGACACCCCTGAAAGGCCAAAAGGAGTGATAAAAGCGAATTCTAGGTTGTGTGTAAATAGCAGCTTTCAGAATAAAAACCACAGCAGCTCCTTTTCCAAGCTAAATGTACAGAAAGTCCTTCAGTGTCCAAGCCATGAACCAAAGGGCTTTTCTCAGGGTTGGTTTTTCTTAACGTTTAAGAACAAAATCCAGTTTTATTAGACGAGTCTGGGCTAACGGTTACAAAATTAATACAGGGCAGCACTTTGAGGCAGAAAAGGGTGAAATGAGTGTTGGAAATTGTGTCATTTCCTTCTATCCTGACATGGCAAGGGGCAGGGACTGCGTGGTGAAAGGTCCTTTTCATGCCACGGAGAGAAAGCTGTCGTGCAAGTCAGCACAAAGACCCAGTTTGTGCTCGGAGTTCTGGAGCCAAAAAGGTTTTTCCTTAGAACATTTCCCTACTGTCTGGGCACGACTGAAACCCAGGCACCCCCTCCCATGCAGATGTTTTACAGCAGCACTCAGCTGAGCTGTCTGGGGTTTGTCTTGGCACACTGAGGAAATTCCCACGTTTGAGGGAGCTGCCTGTGAGTCCTGGAGGAAGGACAGAAGGAATCAGAAGGATTTTCACTACTGAAATCTTCACTAAAATCTCAGAAAACAAACTCATTGCTACACATAAAAGGTAGTCTGGGTTGATTTTTTTTTTTTATTTCCCCTTCAGCTTTCACAGCGTTGATTTGCTGAGCTTTGGGTGGGTGAGAAGCCTTTTGATTTGTAACTCTGTGCTGGTAAAACAAATAAAACTTCTTGAGCAAATACAGCTCCAAAAAGTGCTTTTGCAAAGTAGAGCTGACACAGGCTTTTGTAATATTCACTTGATTCTCACCGTGTGTTTAGGGGGGGTTGTGAGGGCTGTAAATCATCCCTGAGCACACTTTGCAGTCCTGTACAGGTGGGTGAGGTTGGAAACCTGGAAGGGAGAAATGAGGGTCTCCTCCAAGTGTGATCACTCTATCATCTTGAGCTTGTCGCTTCTTGCAGTGCACTTTCTTCATTTAAAGATCCTGATTCTCCATGTGGCTCTTCTGAGCCCACAATTATTCTAAAGCACATGAAAGAAACTGATTTGGAAAGGATTAGCCAAGGGAAGCTCATGGTTACAAGGTGTCTGCCCTGGCAGGTAACAGAGCAGGAGCTCTCTGGTTGTGCTAGGTCATGATTCAGGAGGAATTTCCCCATGGAAAGGGTGCTCAGGCCTTGGCAGGGGCTGCCCAGGGAGGTTTGGAGTGCCCATCCCTGGAGGTGCCCAAGGAAGGGCTGGAGGTGGCACTCAGTGCTCTGGGCTGGGGACAAGGTGGGGATGGGACACAGCTTGGACTCGATGATCCTGGAGGGCTTTTCCAGCCTCAGTGATCCTGGGATATTCCTCAGGGAGGGATACAGCCCCTGTCACACACAAAACCCATCCCTGCTGGTCCCTCAGGCTGTCCGTGGTTTGGGGTCTGTGTTTGAAACCCTCCTTTCGGTACCAGTTCAGCTCAGGCTGTCAGAGAGGGGCTGGGTTTGGTTTTTTGGAAGGGTGCAGGAGCTCACCCGCCAAAGAGATGCTCCCTGTCTGGGTCTGGGGTGAGTGGAAACACCTCTGGGAGTCCCAGCATGGAGCAGGAGATAAAAGAGAAACTCCTCCCGTGGTATTTTCTGTCAGCATCTGCCGGGTGTTGATAGGTCTGCAGCTCCAGGGACAAGGACACCGCAGTGTGAGGTGGGACACTTGGATTAGCTGGGTGGAATTACTTCCTAATTGGCTCTAGAAGTCTCTGAAGAAGCCATTCTGAATATTAAGTTCTGTAGTTGCTTCTGCTCTTGTGGGTTCCTTCTGCTCAGGCTGTCCTAAGGCAGTAGGTACCACACGAGGTCACTTCTCTCACTTCCCCCTCCCATATTTTTGGGAGACTCACATTGAAGGGATTTAATTAGGAAATTTAATTAGGAAATATTTTAAATTTTTTTAAATTAGGAAATATTTCTGTACCGATAGGGTTGTGCAGCCCTGGCACAGCTGCACAGAGAAGTGCAGGAGTTCCCATCCCTGGAGGGATTTAAGACTTGCAGATGTGGCACTTGGGGACAGGGGTTAGTGGTGGCCTTGGCACTGCTGGGAGTGGTTGGACTGGATGATCTCAGAGGGATTTTCCAACCTGAACGGCTCCACAGTTCTGTGATGCTGTAGCCACTTGTGCAATGGTGATTAAGTGAACACATTCTGAGGCAGACTCAAGTGGCATCCTCAGCACTGCCAGTTCCAGTAGCAATTTATTAATTGGTGCGATTAATTCAGGACAATTGGACAATTAATTGGACAATTAATTCAGTGGTGAACATTCCATGGACAGAAGCCTGGCTGATGTTTGCCCTGCACGGAGAAGACGTGAGCAGCACATAAAATCCATGTTGTCACTGGCACTGTGGGACTGCAGTGCCAGAAAGGGAAGCCTGGCAGTGGCACTTCTCAGGGTTCTCTCGCTGGGTCGCACCCCAGACCAGTGAGTTTCTGGCTGAAACGGCCTCACTGCTTTGGTAGTAGCAGGTATTGGGGCTGAAGGAGCTTTCTGGAGGATTCTGGATGTTTTCTGAAAGTGGCAGTGCTGTGGAAGTGCTGGCAGTCACTTGCTGTGCTCGAGTTTCATTAGGGTTTGTCTCATCAAGACTTTGCTCCTTCTCAGTCAGGCAGTAAATTCCCGGTGTTAAATTATTGGTACAATCACCCTGTTTTACTGTCTGTGGGCACAAGTTCCAGCAGAAGTGTCCCTTTCGTTGTGCCCATCAATGTTTTTCGCTTGTGTACATTATTTTGATCAGGTGCGATTTCCTTGTAAAACCAGCTTTTCAAAAGCGTGAAATGCATTTTTTGCAGTGTGTCATTGGCTGTAAAAAAAGCCACTTCTTAGGTAACAAACCTTTACGGTATTTGGCAGGTGCAATCACTGCATTAAAAAAACAACAACCCACAGGAGATGTAGACTGAGCTGTGCCTGGCTGGAAACATCCCACTCGCAGTTAATTTCCAGCACTGAACTGGAATGGCTGCTGCACTACAGCAAACCCTCTGTCTGGCTTTGCAAGGTGCAACGGGCTGCAGGCAGAGGTTTTCTCAAGGAAGCCTCCCAGAAAGGCAGTGCTGCTGCATTCCTTTCCTCCTCCCGGCGCTGCCAGCAGCAGGTGTGTTCCACAGGGTGTCAGCTTCCCTCCTGGGAAAGGTCATTCCGTGCCTGCCAGGGTACAGAGGGGAGGCTCGTTCCCAGTTGGCTTGGGAATTGCTTGCTCTCTGCTGACCTGAGACTTTCAACCCTCGCTTTTCATAAATGCCACGTTGAAGTCCCACGTTTTTCATTCATTTTTGGTTTCATGGTCTTTCTTTGTGTTTTTAGTGAGGCCTGCTGATGGCAGCAATGACGGAGGCCAACAACATCCACGCAGTGACGGAAGGGCCAGAAGGAGATGATGCCAAGTGCAGTTTCCATCACAGAATGTTCCTGGAACCCCAAGAGGAGAAGAGGAGCGTGAAGGCTCTGCTGCTTAAGCGAGCAAAGAAAACTTGCAGCTGCACCCCGGCCAAAATTAAAGATTGTGTCTTGGGGTTTTTCCCCATCTTACAGTGGCTTCCTAAATACAAACTCAGGGAGTATCTCCTGGGGGATATAATGTCTGGCGTGATCGTGGGGGTCCTGCTGGTCCCACAGTCCATTGCCTACTCTCTCTTGGCTGGGCTGGAGCCCATTTACGGCCTTTACACCTCCTTTTTCGCCTGCATCATTTACTGCATCTTCGGCACCTCCCGCCACATCTCGGTGGGCATTTTTGGGGTGGTTTGCCTGATGGTGGGGCAGGTGGTGGATCGGGAGGTGGAGAGAGCTGGCTATGAGCTGGAGCCAGCTGTGCTCAGCGCCCTGCCAGCCCCGGGAGGGCACGGGAACGGCACCGGCAACGGGACGGCGCCGCGGCCGCTGTGTGACAAAAGCTGCTACGCCATGGCCGTGGCTGCCACCATGACCTTCATCTCTGGAGTTTACCAGGTGAGGGGAGGAGGACAGACAGGTGTGGTGGGCCAATAGTTGTGATTCTTCCGTGGGGGACTGTCCCCATCCTGCTGGGCTTGTGCCATGTCCGAGGTCTGCACCTCAGGGCTGGAGGTCGCTGCGGTGCAGGAAACTCCTCTGGGTGCTCTCCCTTGTTAAACAGCTTTTCCTGCCTGCATTGCTGCTCTTTGCTTCTCTTTTGGGGAGTGCTCTCCATTTTTAAACAGCTTTTCCTGCCTGCATTGCTTCTCTTTGCTTCTCTTTTGGGGAGTGCTCCCCATTTTTTAACAGCTTTTCCTGCCTGCATTGCTTCTCCTTTGGGGTCTGTAAGGACCTGCACATCCATCTCCAGCTCTCGAGGTCTGCTCACCACTTTCCTCACTGTGGCCTGAAGCTCTGTTTTATTTCTTTTTTTTTTTTGCATTAGACCCCATTTCATTGGGCCAAAATGTGGTGCATCAGCTCCTAATTCCAGTCTTTAATCATTCGCCTTTAACAAAGAAAAATCTGGATGCTGAAAGCATCCCCACTTTATTTGTAATTGTACCTTTAAAAATTTGCTCTTGGCCCATTTCAAGCCAAAACAATGCCATTGTATGGAAAGGATATTACTGAGAGGATAAAATATATTTTATATATCTCTACTTATTCTCTAGAATTCACTGCTTGCCTAAATTAAAGCAGGTATCCTTGTTTTTAGAGTGTTATGCATTAACCAGAGTGGGATTATTTTTAGCAGTGCTGCAGAGCTGTGGTATTTGAGTTTGTGAGTTCACATTCATTTGTTCTCATCTGTCCAGGGTGACAACCAATCCAAAGGTAAAGGAGGGGAAAAAAAACATGTTTGTGATACTTTAAAACACAGGTATCAGACACAAGCTGAAACTTTTTGTACTGCAAGTTCATGTTGAGTTATTTCAGAAATATTCTGGGCCTCCCAAGGTACCCTGGATTTTGGGTTTCATCCCTGTGGGATGGATGCAGTTTTGGAGTTGTGAATTGCACTTAATATTCCTTGCAACTACAAATACAATTAAGTTTCTTTATATGAAGAAATCAGTTTATCTTCAGTCCCTCTGAATATTAGGCATATTCTCTACAGGCCAACACCCTCAAATTTATTTTTTTCAACCAAAATCACATTTTTTTTAATCAGAAACTTTACATTCAAATCCTAAAAAGCAAATCTTGTCACGCCAGTTAATACAGCCTAACTAGGCAAGCTAATTATTATTAATATTTTACACTTAGAACAACCTTGAATTAATTACCAAGGCTGGGAGGGAGCCCTTTTTAGGGCTCTGAGCTGATTTCAGCGAGTCCAGGTCCTAAACCTTCCTTCTCCTCAGTGATACTTTGAGATTCCCATGGAGTTCCCAGTTATCTCTGTTTATATGATCTGCAGCCCAGGGGTTTGCAGCTCGCAGGCTGAGTCAGAGGCACCAAACTCTGCAGTGCAAAGGACAGTCGTTGCCCCACAAGCTGTGGTTTTATAGACAAAGGGCACCAGGAACTTTCTAGATGCCTGCAAAGTTCACAGAGTTCAGAGGAACTGAAAGAGAAATGGCAAAAGCAGACGGTATTTCAGACGTGAGTTTGGGGGGTTGTTTTCCCAGGTTTTCTTCTTTTCTTTTTTCCTCACCAGGGCAATTAGCAGAGCAAACAATAAACATCTGTTGAGGGTGTGAAGACCCCCAAAAAGCCCGATTTGAATGCTGGAGACTTTTCTCCATGCTCAGACCATGCCTTGTCCTCCGGGGCCATGCACAACGTTGGGTTTTTTATCCCGGCTGACAGAATCCGCGGGGTTTGTGTCCTGACGTGCTGTGTGTGCTTGATTCCTTCCAGGTGGCCATGGGTTTCTTCCAAGTGGGCTTTGTCTCCGTGTACCTCTCGGATTCGCTGCTGAGTGGATTTGTCACAGGGGCCTCCTTCACTGTCCTGACCTCCCAAGTCAAGTACCTGCTGGGCCTGGACATTCCCCGGAGCGGGGGCGTCGGCTCCCTCATCACCACCTGGATAAACATCTTCAGAAACATCCACAGGACCAACATCTGCGACCTCATCACCAGCTCCTTGTGCTTCCTGGTGCTCATCCCAACCAAAGAGCTTAACGAACGCTTCAAATCCAAGCTCAAGGCTCCAATTCCCGTGGAGCTCTTCGTGGTCGTGGCAGCCACTCTGGCATCTCACTTTGGGAAGCTGAAGGAGACCTACGGCTCCAGCGTTTCTGGGCACATCCCGACGGGGTTTCTGCCGCCGCGCCCTCCAGACTGGACCCTGATTCCCAACGTGGCGTTGGATGCCATCCCCATTGCCATTATTGGCTTTGCCATCACCGTGTCCCTCTCGGAGATGTTCGCCAAGAAGCACGGATACTCCGTGAGGGCCAACCAGGAGATGTACGCCATTGGCTTCTGCAACATCATCCCCTCCTTCTTCCACTGCTTCACAACCAGCGCGGCTCTTGCCAAGACCCTGGTCAAGGAGTCCACGGGCTGCAGGACCCAGATGTCCGGCGTGGTGACCAGCTCGGTGATCCTCTTGGTCCTCCTCGTGATCGCGCCTTTGTTTTACTCCCTGCAGAAATGCGTCCTCGCCGTCGTCACCATCGTCAACCTCCGCGGAGCCCTGCGGAAGTTCAGGGACCTGCCCAAAATGTGGCACCTGAGCCGGGTGGACACGGTGATCTGGGGGGTCACCATGGCAGCCACGGCGCTCATCAGCACCGAGATCGGGCTCCTGGTGGGGGTTTGCTTCTCCATGCTCTGCGTGATCTTCCGCACGCAGCGGCCGGAGGCGCCGCTGCTGGGCTGGGTGGCCGAGTCGGAGACCTACGAGTCCCTCTCCGCCTACAAGAACCTGCAAACCAAGCCCGGCGTGGTGGTGTTTCGTTTTGAAGCCCCCCTGTACTACATCAACAAGGAGTGCTTCAAATCCACCCTCTACAAGCAAACCGGGGTCAACCCCGTGGGGGTGAAGGCAGCCAAGAAGAAAGCAGAGAAAAGAATGCTCAGGGAGAAGGAGGCGGGGGCTGGGGACAGCCAGAGCGGCGTCCCCGCGGATTTGGGGTCGGAACCCGTGGGGTTTCACACCATAGTGATGGACTGCTGCGCCGTGCAGTTCCTGGACACGGCCGGCATCCGCACGCTCAAGGAGGTGTGCAAGGACTACGGGGACATCGGCGTCCACCTGCTGCTGGCCCAGTGCAACCCCTCCGTCAGGAGCTCCCTGCTCCGAGGGGAGTTCTTCAGAGAGGGGGAGGAGCAGCTGCTCTTCCACAGCGTGCACCAGGCCGTGGACTTCGCCCTGGGCACGCGGGGGCACGGTGCTTCTAAGAACTGACCTGGAAAGATGGAACAAAGGCTGGGGAAGTGTGTCTGTGTGTCTGTGCAATCGATACCTGTGTGCTCAGATAGCAGGAGGGTGGTGTCAGCACGCTGGTGCTGTGCAATCTCTCTGGATTTACCTGCCAGGCGTGGTGATTCCATAGGAGGGACTGAATGAAGGCAGTTTTTAACTGGATTGAGGCCAATCTCCGAATCTGAGTTCGCATAGGGTCGTTCATCTCATGTCTCCTCTCTGGAGCTTTCTGTGTCTCGGTTCCACTCTTAAGCTGTGATCAAGTCTTTTTTTCAACCCTGGCCTGGTGGATGGGGCGGGATTTTGGAGCATTCTGGACGTCCTGTCCAGCTGAAGAATGAGGCAATTCATTTCTCATCCCTCATGCTGGCGTTGCTTTCCATCACCACGCCCTTGTGTTTGCCAGGGACTGTTTGCTCTGGCCTTTACTGGGCAGTGTTTGATTTTGCAACCTCCCCGAACCTGAGACAGGTGGAGAAATCAAATCTAAACGTGCAGGAAAATATCTTAATGAGTATCTTCTAACCAAGCACCTCTCACCTCCAGAGGTTTTGGCACTGCCTCCTAATTCAGCCAGGCCACAAGGGCATGGTTATCTCACTTCTCCACAGGCCTTTACCTGCCTGTGTCCATGGAAATGTTCCCTCTCCAGCTTGATTTTAATGATTTTTTTTTTTCCAGAGGTGACTCTTTAGAAGTCTGATTCATGCTTATGGTCAGTCAGTTGTTTTCCTAATATTTAGGAGCCCTTTAGGATTGTGAACATTAGATATGGAAAATATCTAGCTCTTTAATTTTAACCAAAAAAGTCCCTTCTAGGCATCATTTTGTGCCAGGCAGACAGAATCACAGGTACCAAAGTGAAAAGGGACAAACAGATTATCCAACATCTGCCCAGATGTGTCCATGTCACACAGACTTTGTGCATGAATGCAGGATTTATTGGCTATAAACCCTTTGCTCTGTCCTGGACTTTATGCAATGGGAGTGCACAGACCATTGGAAAAGGAGCCAGGAAAATTCTTTGCTGAACTTTTATTTCACCAGGTCAGTGTAAATAGAACTTTTTGCTTTGATTTTAAATTATGTGGAAGTGAAGAGTGCCTGTTCTTCATGCTCAAATACAAGGGTAGGAGGAGGTTCTCTTTCCTCACAGCAGCAGAATACAATTGTGAAGGCAGGATTGAGAGATGAACAGTTTTTCTTGAATGCCAGCTATGCATACCACACATCCCTGGAAGAGGGTGCTTTCCTCCCAGAGGAGTTTACAATCTGAATTCCAGGTGCTTCACAGCTTTTAAAAGGGAAAGGTGCTGTGTACAGACCATATTCTCATCCTTGATAATTCAAAAATAATGAGTCAGGAGTCAAAAAAGGCATAAAATTCAATATGAATTGTGACATGTTTACTAAATAGAAAGGTACTTTGAGATTAAACTGTTTTTTTTTTTTTTT
>VWZT01002848.1:168241-183873 GCA_013397055.1 Pachycephala philippinensis
TTTTTTAATCAAGGACCAGTAACTATTCTCTTGTTTCTGTGAAAACTGAATGTCATGGATCACTTCATTCTGGGAGCCTCAAAAAAGGATGAGGCAGCAGGAAGATGAGTCCTTTATGTTTTAACTGAACTTTACTACATTTTTAGGACACCAGAGCAGCACAGAGGTGCTGGGGGAGGTGGGGGGTGGCTGTAGCACATCTTGGAGAGGAAAACCTCCCTGAGATCCACCCATTCCATGTCCTAGAACTGGCACTGGTGAGGAAAGGAGCCTCTGTGTGTCACAGAGAAAAGTGTAATATTCAAACCCCACAGATATTGTTCTGCCTCAGCCTTGAGGCTTCTTTGTGTGAGGGGCTGAACCCCAAATTCTGCTGCATTTTTCCTTCGCTGCTGTAACCTCCTGCAGGAACATTTTTATTCTGGGCTGAGGATCCTCTGGGCAGTTTGGGGAGTTGTACTCACTGAATTGGCATTGCCAGAGAGGATTGGGCCAAGCTGAATAAAAGCAGTGAGCAGGGCCAGCGCCTGTGAGGGGAGGGCAGGGTGGAAATTCTGTTTTAATTTTTAACCAAACCCTTTTTGTGCGGAGCTGGCACACAGAGCCCCTGGCTGGGAAGGTTTGTCCCCACAGGGGTGGCAATGCCACGGCCTGGGGGAGTCTCTGTGCAGCACACTGTGTCCACAGGATCAGAAAGAATCTCTGGAACTCTGACCAAAAGCCTGGCTGCAGTTCTGAAATGCTGATTTTTAACTCCCCTTTTGCCCGAGGGCAGAGCAGCGCCAGGAGCACTGGAAGTGCTGGTGAAAAACCAGGGCAACGTGGCTGTTGCAAACGTTATTTTTGTTATTGCAAACGTTATTTTTGTTATTGCAAATGTTCCTGCCTTCCTGCAGCTGCTTGTTCTCACTGCTTTGCCCCGAGGCATGGGCAGGACACAGGGACAGGAGGAAAGGAGGAAGGAGCAGCTGCCCAGGAGACTTCAGGGCAGGTCAGCCACGAGTGGGACAAAAGTCAAGTAAAAACTGCTCTGGGTGATTCTTTCCTCTTTCCCTCTCTCCCATGTTCTTTCCATGCTGCCCAGGTGGAGATCTTTTTCACCTGTGACCATGCACAGGTTTGTGTAGCCAAATTCTAATGGATTATTTATTAAAAGATGGCTTTGCGAATCCATTCCTGCCTGTGCCAGGGATGAAGGAAGGAATAGCAACGTTAACTCCAAGAAAGACACTTTCCCCACAGCTAGTGGGATGTGAATTTGTGGCTCCTGGGTATTTATTTACATAAAAGCACACTAAAACAGCCATAAAATGATTTTTCAGGTAATTAAATTAGATTATAGCTAAGAGATGTACTGCAGTGATTTATGTTTACCTGGAGCATGTTGCATTTGGCCTCGGTGCTGTTTGTGCAGCCTCCAAATTCCATTTCAAGCAAAACACAAGAAACCATTAAAATGCAACAGCAAAAGCAGCCAGGCAACCAAAAGAAATACTTTTAATGTTCTTATTTCAAGTAACATCCAGCGGTCATAGCATTAATAAGTCTGTATTAATGCACGCTGCCCTGGTCAAAAGGGAACTGAAATAAATGCCATTTGCCAGAGAGTTCAGTGCAATAGGGAGTTCTTGGGAATTAACTGGAGATTAGAGCTTGTTATGGCTGGAATTTCTTAGAGCAGTGGGTTTCAGCCTTTTTCCTTTTAGGTCTGGAATAGTTTTTTAGCAGTGACACGAATCTGATTTGAGCCTACTGGCAAGGAGCACATTTTGCTTGAATTTGTTTATGGACCTTTTAAAGCAATCCAATTTTATCTTTAGGAATTGGGGATCACTGCTTGGAAGCTTTTGCTCTAAAGAATTTTTTTCTAAAGGAATTCCATATATTTATACATTTTGCTGCTGTGATGGATGCAGCAGCTGGATATCTCCATTTATGCTTTTGTGATATTCCTGTCCTGCACAGGGCTCTCCTGCCTTCTGCTGTTTGAAATGAGCAGCGGAAGGCATGTGCCAGGTTTTTTAAGGGGAAATTTGCCATACTCACTGCTCTCTGTGCCTTCCCTCATCCCCTGAATTTGTAACCTGTGGCAAGAGGGAAGAACAATTGGGTTTGGGTTATTCCTCTGTCTGGAGCAGGGATGTTCCTCCCAGGTGCAACCTTCAGCACCCCAGGCCAGACTGGAAGGTGGTGTAAATCAGTTCTTCTCTATTCCCAGATGGCCCAATCAGCAATTATCAGTCTGGATGAAGAATTAAGAGATCATTAGCACGTTCATTAATGACAACAACAGAGCGTTATGGAAATGAGCACTCTCAGTCTCTCACTCTCCTGCTGAATGCCAGGCTCTGGTTTTTCCAGGGGTGTTGCTGCTGCGGCTGAGGGGTGTCAGGTGGCAGCTGCACCAATAAATGTTTCACTTGTCTGAGTGTTTTGACACTGAAACCACTTTCAGTGCACTTCCCCAAACAGGGCTGAGCACTGCAGTGGGCACAGGGTGCTTGTTTTGGGTGTGTACTGACACTGCCAACCTGAGATTTAGCGATGCTAAATCTAAATTCCTCTAAGCCACAGCAGCTCCACCTGCTCCCAGCTCACTGCAGGACCAACCTCCACCCTCCTGATGCTTCTCTCTGTGTTTTGCTGCAGGACACTGAGTATTGACTGTAAGCAGGATTTGTGTGTGTTTTGGGGTTCCATGTGACCTGCTGCTCAGTTTTCACGATCTTTTGATAAGGCCAAAGCTCCTGAGCAGTGAAGTGAGTGTAAAACAACCCCAAACTCCGCCAGTCCTCTGGGACAACAAGGGCTGGGGGCTCTGCTGGGTGAGGGGTTCACACTGGAGCCTCAGGCAGGTTTGGGGCTGGCAGAGCCCCAGGCAGGTTTGGGGCTGGCAGAGGGTTTGTGGGGCTGGCAGAGCCTCAGGCAGGTTTGGGGCTGGCAGAGCCTCAGGCAGGTTTGGGGTTGGCAGAGCCCCAGGCAGGTTTGGGGCTGGCAGAGGGTTTGTGGGGCTGGCAGAGCCCCAGGCAGGTTTGGGGCTGGCAGAGCCCCAGGCAGGTTTGGGGCTGGCAGAGCCCCAGGCAGGTTTGGGGCTGGCAGAGCCCCAGGCAGGTTTGGGGCTGGCAGAGGGTTTGTGGGGCTGGCAGAGCCTCAGGCAGGTTTGGGGCTGGCAGAGCCTCAGGCAGGTTTGGGGTTGGCAGAGCCCCAGGCAGGTTTGGGGCTGGCAGAGGGTTTGTGGGGCTGGCAGAGCCCCAGGCAGGTTTGGGGCTGGCAGAGCCCCAGGCAGGTTTGGGGCTGGCAGAGCCCCAGGCAGGTTTGGGGCTGGCAGAGCCCCAGGCAGGTTTGGGGCTGGCAGAGGGTTTGTGGGGCTGGCAGAGCCTCAGGCAGGTTTGGGGCTGGCAGAGCCTCAGGCAGGTTTGGGGTTGGCAGAGCCCCAGGCAGGTTTGGGGCTGGCAGAGGGTTTGTGGGGCTGGCAGAGCCCCAGGCAGGTTTGGGGCTGGCAGAGCCCCAGGCAGGTTTGGGGCTGGCAGAGCCCCAGGCAGGTTTGGGGCTGGCAGAGCCCCAGGCAGGTTTGGGGCTGGCAGAGCCCCAGGCAGGTTTGGGGCTGGCAGAGCCCCAGGCAGGTTTGGGGCTGGCAGAGGGTTTGTGGGGCTGGCAGAGCCCCAGGCAGGTTTGGGGCTGGCAGAGGGTTTGTGGGGCTGTTTGTGCTGCCCATGAACAGCAGATGAACCTGGAGGTGTCTTTTTTATGGGATTGCTGTGGCTTGGTGGGTGCCTTTGTCTGCAGCGAGTGTGGCACGAGCCACTGCGCTGTGTCAGGGATTTCTGGGCTTATGGTTATTTATTTTTGCCTAATTTTAACCTCAGCCCACACCTTTAGTCCCAGCCAGGCCAGCAGAGCTGCAGCCATGGAGGGTGCTCCTTCCTGGGAGAAATCCCAGCCTCTCTTTTCTGTCTGCTCATTTCTTCTGCTGCCTTTTGCCAAGGGGTTAAGATCCGCTGCTGGAGAGCAGAGGTGAGAACTGGAGGCAGGAAACCATCCTGGCTTTAAACCAGGCCGTGCCCAGAGCCTTGTGCTGGGGTTGGTGAACTCACTCCTAGGTCCAGCTGAGGGTGAAACTCTTCGGGCAAAAATCTGTCTCAGGGCATTATCTTCTGTTGTGGGCTGGGTTTTTTCCACCTGCTTTGGAAAAGTGATTAAACGCTTGAGGTAATTCACTTTTTTTTATTATTTTTTTTTTAATTAACGTGGCTGAGCTGCTGCAGCTGTGGTGCCAATGCTCCCGTGCTGCTGGTGCCATGCAGGGGCTTTGATTTTATGGGGCTGAGCTCGTTCTGCTGGGTGTAGGATGATGCTGTGGGGTCAATAGTGCTCTAACTCCAATATTGGGGTGTTTCTCCACACTAAAAGGGTTTGCACTTCCCTGCTGGCACAGACAAGAGGAATCCTGTTTTAGTGCAGCTTTTGCACTGGGAATGACCTCGTTAAGCCTCAAGAATTAATTACACCGGGCCATCATCTTTTATTATAAGCCTTTGTAGGATCAACTGCTCGTGTGGAAATCAACCTGATCTTTGCTATTTCAGCCAAATTCTGTCTGAAGTGGGAATGATTCTGAGCCTTTCTTTTGAGATCATTGCAGTGCTAAAAGCAAGGCCTCTGGTTGGGTAAAATGACAAATATTTAATATATATATATTTAGTTCATAGCATGATTATTACTGGTCTATTTTATTTTCTAGAGATTTTATAAGATAAGGCATAATGGTATTCTTTGATGTGCAAATTCATAAAATATTTCAGCATTGGATGGAGAATCACATTTCCATTGAGGTAAAATCACTCCTAAAATATTTGAACTCCAGCTCTGACAGCACTTAGTCCAGCTCCCAAATGATCTAAAGTCTCCACATGGAGGGAGGAAGCATTTTGTTGAACTTGGGTCCAATTTTTTATATCTGATTTTTTTTACTTAAATCAGTCAATTTTATGTATATTTGAAATGCAGTTGAGACGTGGTTAAGGAGAGGTAAAAATCTTTATTTTTTCTGACAAGCACATGATGCTTTGAGTCTTTAGTCTTGTGTCCCTGACCTTTACCTCTAGTGCCTTGGTACGTTCTGGGGGATGATTTTTTGAATAATTTAAAATTCAGAATAATTTTAGATCATTATGAATAATCCTCTGCACAACAAACAAAATGGCAAACTGTGCCTGGAGTTTGTTGGAGAATCAGTTGAACCAAACAGGACCTCAGGACTGGAACAGATCCCGTTGTTCTATAGATCTGACCCATTTACAAACCAATTTATGTGTTATTGGAGCAAAATGTGGGGAAATTGTGTAGTGGGTAGAGAAAGTTGTCGGACAAATGCTCGGCTGTGACTTGTCTGTGCGGTAAAAATAAATAAAAATACGGTGTAAACCCTGCAGGTGGGTGATAAACACAGGGTGCTGGGCGAGCTGTGGCACTCCGTGGTGCCAGGGACTGTCCCCGTGCCCAGGTGGGGATAGAGGTGCTCACCAACCAAACGTTTGTAGGGAAAATTCGATTTTTCAGGAGTTGTCTCGTGTCCTCTGTGTCCATCCTGTGCGTGGTGGTGGCTCTCCCTTGCCCTGTCCCGGCTGAGCTTTGTTATTTTTGTTATTTTTAACTGTTCGTGTGCCTTATTGTCACTGGAGATTTGTTAGCGTGGGAGTTTCCTGTCAGATCTGGTGAAATCACTGGGGTTTCTTCAGCACAATTAAAAGATGAGATTTATGGGGTTTTTTTGTTGTCGGACAAATGCTCGATCGGGAAATCCCAGGATGGGTGAGGTTGGGAGGGACCTCGGTGGGTCACTGGTGCCACTCCCTGCTCCATCCCAGGGCACAGGGCACAGGGCACAGCAATGCCCACACAGCTCTGGGATACCCCCAGGGAGAGACCCCACAGCCTCTCTGCGCTCTGCTCAGGGTCCCCAGGACACTCTGCTGGCTCAGGGACAGCTCTGTGCCCCCCAGAACCCCCAGATCCTTCTCCACTCCCTGCTCCAGCAGGGTCATCTCAGAGCACAGGGCACAGCAATGCCCACACAGCTCTGGGATACCCCCAGGGAGAGACCCCACAGCCTCTCTGCGCTCTGCTCAGGGTCCCCAGGACACTCTGCTGGCTCAGGGACAGCTCTGTGCCCCCCAGAACCCCCAGATCCTTCTCCCCAGAGCTGCTCCTGCAGGTCCCCCCAGCCTGTGTGGGTTGTTCCTCCCCAGGTGCAGGACTCTGCGTTTGCCCTGGGTGGATTTTGGGTGGTTCTTTGCCCATCTCTCCTCGCTGCCCAGGCCCTGTGGGAGGGCAGCACAGCCCTCGGGGTCTGGCTGCTCCCCCAGCTCTGTGTCAGAGCTGCTGAGGAGACACCAAGCCCTCACCCCGTCCTTGGAGGGTGAGCTGAACCCCTCTGGGGACACCAGCAGGGACAGAACTCCAGCCCGACCCTGTGCCACTGACCAGGGCCCCCTGGCATCAGGCAGCCCTCAGTCCATCCCTCTGCCCTCTCGTGCTGCCCACGCCGCCTGGGTTTGCTCAGGAGGAGGATGGCAGAGACAGCCAAGGCAGCCAAAGCCCACTGCTCTGCCTTAGAAGGTGCTGCAGCTGTGAATCAGAGCTCCAGCAGCGTTTGGACAGCGCTGCCAGGGGTGCCCAGGGTGGGATTTTGGGGCTGTGCAGGGCCAGGAGCTGGGCTCTGATGGTCCCTGTGGGTCCCTTCCCTTTGGTGCTGTGATTCTGTCCCGGGTGCTGGGGCTTGCTCAGGTCACAGCCAGAAAAACCCGCGGGCAGTTCTGGCCAGTTCCTGCGACCTTATGTCTGCAAACGTGTCCTTGAGTTATGGAAAAGACTTTCGTGGCCCAGCGTGGCTCAGCTTTTACCTGAGGATGCCTTTTACCTCAGGGGACCTCAGTGCACAGGCTGCAGTTTTTGTGTTGGTGCCAGCAGAGTGGAAGGAGCCCTCGATGGTGGGGAATGCCCGCAGGAGCTTCCTCCTGGAAAGCAGAGAACAACCACTGCCTCCAGCAAACCAGTCTGGCTCACAGCTGCCACAGCCAGGTTCAGCCAGCAGCAGCTTTCACCCGGGCTGCTTTAGGCTCTGCCTTACCTGGGATTAGCTAATCCTCGCCATCCTGTACGTGGTGGGACCCCAGCCCCATCTCCCGGGTCCCATCCCTGGGGGGGCTGCTTGGGAAAGGTGTCCCAGGGCTCCAGCCCCCTCAGAGCCCTCCCACACGCACCTCTGAGCACCTTTGGTACAGCTTTTGCAGCACTTCCTCATGAAGAAGCTTCATCAGCCCTTTTCCCAAACCTCTTGGCTCCCACCACACCCTGGGACAGCACCCCAACGTTTGAGTGGTGGGAAAAAGCTTCTCCTTCTGTTTAAAATCCGATGGAAGATCCGATCTTGCCACGTGGCCGGAGATTAGATCAGGTATGAGGAGAAAATTCTTTATTTGTTGGAAGCTCGTCTCATTCCAAACACCTTCCACTATCCCAGGTTGCTCCAAACTCCATCCAACCTGGTCTTGGGCACTTCCAGGGATGGGGCAGCTTCTCTGGGAAACCTGGTCCTCACCCCCTAAGGATGCCAAACAGCCTGGGCTGGGTGCCAGTTCAGTGGGAAATAGAAATGTGTCTCCACGTTTGCACTCCACTGTACTCGTCTGGAATCCATTTAATCTGCTTGCAGAGCCATTACAGCCTTTCCAGCGATTAGCTGGGTAATTTGGAAAAGGGTCATAAGCCCTGGGAATGTGTCGTGCAGGGAAAATCGTGGGGACAGCAGCAAAGCGCAGCAAAAGAAGGTAAGGAATTTTTTCATCCTTGTTTTAGAAATACAGAGTGCTCCCCGAAACCTCTGTAGCTGGTGTGCTTGGCTCTTTGCTTCCATCTTCCAGGAGTGAAGATGCTCTTTATTTATTGCTGTTTATTTGTGGTCCCTTGGTCCCTGTCAGCCCCCACGAGCAGTCCCGGGGCAGTGACACTTTTGGCCTCTCAGTATTTGTGTTTTCCCTGCCCTGCTGTGGTTTAACCCTGCAGGTTAAACTGCCCTGCCAGAGAGCAGGGGGCTGCAAAAACTGCTCTGATCCCTGGGATGCGTTATCTCCTGCAGAAATGTCAATAATCCCTTTCCAAGAAGCCCCTGGAGAGGTTCTGTTCAGATTTTTTGTCCTCGCGTGCTTCTGTTGCATTTTGCCATCTCAGCAGTGCCACCAGCTCTGGGCTCGTCTCCTTTCCCTTGTTTTTCCCTTTAAAAAGATGATGGTTTTGGCAGTAAATACATTTCAAGTGGAGCTGAACCAGCAGCCATCCAGAAATGTTGTCAAACCCTCATCTGAAGGTAAGGAAAAGCGTCGCCCTTAACCTGGCACCTTTACCTGGCTCACCTCCTTTTTCTTTTTTAAATAAAATTATTTTCTAAGCAGTGGGGAGCAGCGGGTGCAGCCATGTCCCAAGCCAGGCTGGCCCGTGAGCTGAGAGGCTTCCAGAAGCCAGTCACAAGTGCATTTACAAACCTCAAAGCAAACCCAAACCCCTGTGCAGAGCAGTTCAATCTGTTCTGAGGAAACTGGAGGTGCCTGTAAAACAAAAGTGATGCACTGACACAGCAGCACAGACTTCAATTTGCTGCATTTTCCTGTTGCAAAATGCCCAGATAACAATGACAGATCCATAAAATTCCATGATTTTTGTTAACTCCAAGCTAGAAAACTGCAAACACCACTCCTGCATTTCCCCGTCCCTGGAGCTTGTTCCCACTGCTCCGTTCCCACCTGGCTGCAGTGGCTGTGGGGGAGATGGATCTTAAACTGCTCACACATCACTCCAGGCATAAAAACTTTGGAATTCATGCTGTGGAAAGCAGAGGGGGCCGTGTCAGTGCAGGCAGGGTCCTGTCTCCTCCTGCCCTGTCCGAGCTGAAGCCATCTGTGCAGCCCAGGATGGAGCTGGAGCTGGACGTGGGGAGAGTTTATAGTGGCAATAAAGAGGCAGCCTTGAGGATGCTTTTGGAAACAAACTGTTGCAGCTGTGCTGACCTTGCACGGGGCAGGCAGCACAGCCCCGGGTGCCTCAAGGTCACCCCAAGTTCCCCGATGGGTTTCTTTTTCTGAGCTGTTTGTGAGGTGTTTCCCACAGCAAATGTGAAATTTTGTGTTCTCTGCCCTTGCCTCGCCTCATCCAGGGAAAGGAATTCCAGAGATGTCACCAAGGGTGATTTTACAGCCCCTCTGCTGGGAAGTGGCCTCTCCTCAGTGCCCACAGCCAGAATTTCCAGCACAGAGAACCAAACTCACGGGGAAGCCAGCGGGGACAAGCAGCTTGAGAACTGGAAAAAGTATGGAATACTTTAAGGTAAAGAACAGAATCTATTTAAATAGCTATTTATTATTTGAGTATAGAAAAGCAAGCGGGAATTTGCACACCAGAAAGGGGAGAAAAAAATTGTAGGGGAGGGTGGCAGGGAGACAGCAGCCTCGGAGAGGGGAAGAGCAGGGCTCTGTCAGGGGGCAAAGGAGATCTTAACAAACAAAAGAGCTCCAGAATATATAAATGAAGATGGAATTCGGAAGGAAAAGCAGCAGCAGGCTGAAGGTAACCTAAATCCTGCCACTCATGGGAAAGGTGCTTTGCCCCATTTTTGTGGGGGACAGGGCAGAGATCCAGAGCTGGATCTTCCCAAATAAGATCAAACCCCAAAGATGGATTGTGCTCGGCTGTGCTTCATCCCAGGGAACAACCAGACTTAAACATCCAGCCTGGCTCTTCAGTGACTGGCTCATCACTTCTTCAGTGAATTTCAAGATGAAGGATTCATAGAGAAAAAGGAAATTTGGGTCATTTGCTCAGGAAGAAGACGGAAAAAGAAAATGGGTGAGTAGAGACCACATCACCCAGGCCAAGGCACAAAATGAGCTGTGCCTAGGAACGATTACAAAGTGTCTGAAAGGATCATCTTTTGAGGACAGGAGCAATGACGAGGCCAAGGAAAGAGACAGTCTCTTACTGAGAGCAGGGGAAGGAAAGCTCTCAACAATGCACCTGAAAATACACGAGCTGTGGAGGAACGGCAGAGAATAAAGAATTGATATAAATAGATAAAAACATTGAGCAGCTGCCTGCCTACCACGTGCTCTCATTTTCTCCTGCTGCCAGAGGACACGGATGTTTCTTATTTATTTACTCCTAATTACCGAGCTCCAGACTTCCCCTGATGAGATAAATGTAGCTCAGGATGCTGGTCTTCCCCTTCTCTTCCCTCAGGGTGTCTCCTCAGGATCTACATGCAAACCTTGAGGAAATTCCAGCTTTCCAAACTCTGTGGGCTGTCAGCCCCCTCCCCGAGCAAAGGCCAGGGTTCCTGTGTGCCAGGCATTTATCCAGCAGCACAGGGCACCCAGCAAACCTGGGCTAGGTCGATGGAAAAGGGATGGAAATGAAGGAGGGAGAACAAGGGGAGTGTGCTCAGAGGTCTGCTGGAGGTTGCTGGCACAGCTCAGTTGGTATTTCTGAGGCTGCTGTTTCACTCAGGGTGATGAACAATCCTTTTTTTCTGGTGCAGTTGCTCACCTTTACCTACCAAATAACACAACCCTGCCCAGCAAAACCCCTTGGTGTCTGTGCTGGTCTCTAAAAGGCTCTGCAAAATGTGAATTGTGCACGTTTGACTCATCCCGAGTTCCCCCTGAAATAACCTGTTGCGTTTTGCCATCTCAGCAGTGCCACCAGCTCTGGGCTCGTCTCCTTTCCCTTGTTTTTCCCCTTTAAAAAGATGATGTTTTTTTTGCAGTAAATACATTTCAAGTGAAGCTGAACCAGCAGCCATCCAAAAATGTTGTCAAACCCCCATCTGAAGGTTTGGTGTCAAAAAGGTGTACCCACACCTTTGCTCTCTGCTTTGCAGAGCCTCTGTGGAGGAAAAACCACCAGGAAAGGAAAGTCATTCTGGAACGAGCTTTGCTTCTTGGTTTTTGGCACAAAAGCTTGTCCAGAATGGATGAAAAGCTGAGAGGAGAAGCCCAGCAGGACCTGAGCTCGCTGGGTTCAGAGAGGGGCAGAGCAGGGAGGTTTCTCTCCATCGCTGCCCTTGTTTAGCAAACATTTCTCCAGATCCCAGCAATCCTCTTATCTGGCAGGAGCACTTCTCTGAGCCCCTTCAATCATTCCTCATGTCCAGAACGAGTTGTGAGCCCAAATACTCTCTCAGAACGGTGTTTGTTTCCCAAACACGGCTCTGTTTGGCGGCTGCAGCGGCTGGAGAGAGATAAAAGAGAGATGGCTTGGCTCAGGAGCTCAGATCCTGCCACATGGGGCAGGTTTCCCTCTGCTCAGGGGCTGCTGCCAGGGGCAGACAGCTCTGTGCCCAGGGGAGAAGCTCCAGCTGCTGAGGAAACACCCAATTTGCAGCCAGAGGTAAGATTTGGTGATGTGTGGGGGCAGGGGAATGGGATTTCTCCTCATCCCAGTTCAGTTCCAAACTGCAGCCACTCTGGGTCTCCCCTCAGGAGCGTTGTTCTCTGTGTCTGTTGCTCAGTTGTCACAAAAAGGAGTTTTGTTGCAGCTGCATTTTGACTGAACAACTTGGGGTAGCTCTGGAAGGTGTCTCTGTTACTTAATCCTGCTTTTTCGGGCTGGTTTCATTCTGCAGATGGGAGCCCCCATTTGATGCAAACCACTAATGCAATTTAAAATCGTGTCACGTTGAAGGAAAAATTAATTTGAAAGTTATCTCCCTTACCCACATGTTGATTCCTAAAGTATCATTTGGAATATCTCAACATTTCCAAAAGAAGTTTTTGCCTAACTGTCTTGAAGGCAGTTAGAGTTCTTAAACGAGTTTCCATTTCAGTGAAATTCAGTGACATTTCCCCGAAATTCAGTGAAGTTCCTGCTTCAAAACAAGACAGGTCTGTCCTGAAGGCAGTCAGAGTTCTTAAATTCAGTGAAATTCCCTTGAAATTCAGTGAAGTTGCTGCTTCAAAACAAGAGGGATGATGGGGAAGGAGCACGGGGGTCTCCGTAGCTCTGCCCCTGATATTGGGGTTCTGCTTAATCAGGTCCCTAAGTGACAACACACAAATCAGCCTTGGGAAAAATGCTTTTATTTGGTTTGGCTGAGCTTATTTCCCTTTATTTATTTATTTATTTATTTATTTATCTATCTACCTGTGCCACGAGCCCTGGAGCTAAGCAAAGCCCCCGTGCTCGTGCCTGCAGCCCGTCATGCCTCTTCTCCTTCTGTAGCTGCCCAGGGCCATGGAGGACACGTCCAGCCAGGAGCCAGCACCCAACAAAGACACCCAGGGCTCTCTCAGGCCGCAGGAGCCTCCTGCCAGCTTCATCAGCTTGGAGGAACACGAGCCCACGACCTTCAGCAGCAGGGAGTTCATCCTGGAGAAAGCCAGAGGCGCCTGCAGGTGCAGCCCCCGGAGCCTGGGCGCCGCCGTGCTCCGGCTCTTCCCGGTGCTGGAGTGGCTGCCCCGCTACAACCCCCGGGCCCAGCTGCTCGGGGACGTGGTCTCGGGGCTCCTGGTGGGCATCGTGGCCATCCCTCAGTCCATCTCCTACTCGCTGCTGGCCAACCAGGACCCCATCTACGGCATCTACACCAACTTCTTCTGCAACATCGT
This sequence comes from Pachycephala philippinensis, assembly GCA_013397055.1. Classification (NCBI taxonomy): domain Eukaryota; kingdom Metazoa; phylum Chordata; class Aves; order Passeriformes; genus Pachycephala; species Pachycephala philippinensis. The sequence goes on from VWZT01002848.1 coordinate 180,895, forward strand.
CTACGCGGCCACGGCCACGTCGCGGCACGCCTGCGTGGGCTCCTTCGGGGTGCTGTGCCTCATGGTGGGGCAGGCGGTGACGCGGCACCTGCAGCTGGCGGGGTACGGGGACAGTGGCACTGCCCTCGGGGGCAACTCCAGCTCCCCCCGGAACGGCACGGAGACCTGCGATAGGAGCTGTTATGCCATCACCGTGGCCCTTTCCTTGAGCTTTCTGGTGGGGCTTTACCAGGTATGGAAGTTCAATCTTGTGCTGTTTCCTCACAGGAATTTGTTGTACTTGGACGTGAAAGAATCCATGCAGACCCTTGTCAAGAGGGAAGCAGAAAAGGAGAGGGGCCGATGACCCCGAGCCTTTATTATATATGTTTTTAGAAATCACCGTGGATTGGAGGGAGAAATTACCACCCCTCCATCACACTGGTCAAAGGAAAAATCCATCAAACGTCTCCGCCTAGGAGAAATTGAATGCAAACAATAAAACATGGTTAGCAAAACATGGCTATGTTTACAGAAAGTGTGTGAGAAACTCTTACAGAAAATGAAAACATCGAGGAACTGCAAAACTGAGGGCAACAGTAATTTCTCTGAGTTTGAGATCTCTGAGTGTTGGCTCACACTTAGGAGTCCTGAGAGACATTTCTAAACCCTGCCACCCTTAAATCCCTGGGAATGCAGTGATTTTTAAAAGTGCAACACAGCTGAACAAGGGGAATTTGTTTTCCTCCGTGGGACAGCCAGGTCCTTGGATGTGTCTGAAACATCCCCAGGATCAGACACAGCAAGGATGAGAAGGGACTGGGTGAGACCTTCCCACCCCCCAGTCCTGCAGCGGGGAGGTCAGAGCAGGTTTGGGCTGACAAGAGTTGTCCTCAGGGACCCTGCCGTGCTCCCTGGCAGTGTCCCCGCTGCGTGGGCTGAGCTGTCACTGAGCAATTCCAGGCTTTTCCATCGGGACAGCTAAAATTCAGATCATCACGATGGTTTTGTGCCACTGAGTGATACCCAGAGCTGCTCTGATGGGGCTGCCTGTGAGGAGGCAGCAGCAGGGACCTTTTAGACTTCTTTGTGCGTCATCCCCAGCCACAGCCCAGTGTTAAAGGTAGGTCTCTCTAGTTTTCCACACCCCAGATTACCTCCTGAAGACAAATTGCTCACATGGAATGCTCAGCACATCCACAGAGTAGCCAGAGCTGCTGAAGTGGCAGCCAAGTGACCTAAATTGCCAGGCAGCCCTTCCAGCCCTCCTCACCCGTGCTAAAGCTGTGGCTGCTTTGCTTTTCAGATCCTGCTGGGGGTTTTACAGCTGGGCTTCGTGGCTGTCTACCTGTCAGAGCCTCTCCTGGGCGGCTTCGTGACCGGCTCCAGCCTCACCATCATCACCTCGCAGATGAAATATCTGCTGGGGCTGAAAATCCCTCGTCATGAGGGGGTGGGCTCCTTCCTCCTCACCTGGGTGGACCTTTTCAGGTACATCCACACCACCAACCTCTGCGACCTGCTCACCAGCCTGGTGGCTCTGGCCATCATTGTGCCCGTCAAGGAGCTCAACGAGCGCTACAAGGAGAGGATGAAGGCTCCGTTCCCCATCGAGCTGCTGGTGGTCATCGCCGCCACGCTCATCTCCCACTACTTTGACTTCGAGCGGCGCTACGAGGCCGCTGTGTGTGGGGACATCCCCACGGGTTTCAGGAAGCCCACTCTCCCAGACATCAGCCTGTTTCCCAGCCTGGCAGTGGATGCTCTGCCCATCGCTGTCATCGGCTTTGCCATGACCGTGTCCCTGGCGGAAATCTTCGGCAAGAAGCACGGCTACGCCATCAGCGCCAACCAGGAGCTGATCGCCATCGGCATGTGCAACCTCATCCCTTCCTTCTTCTACTGCTTTGCCAGCTCTGCCGCCCTGACCAAGACCCTGCTGAAGGAGTCCACGGGGAGCCAGACCCAGGTGTCGGGGCTGGTCACCTCGCTGGTGCTGCTGCTGGTGCTGCTGTGGATCTCCCCGCTCTTCTACTCGCTGCAGACCTCCATCCTGGGGGTGGTGACCATCGTCAACCTGCGGGGCGGCCTCAGGAGGTTCCGCGACACGCCCAGGATGTGGCAGCTCAGCAAGCTGGACACGGCGGTGTGGTGGGCGACCATGCTGTGCTCCACGCTGCTCACCACCGAGATCGGGCTGCTCGTGGGCGTTGTCTTCGCCCTGCTCTGCATCATCTTCCGCACGCAGAGACCCCGCGCCGCGCTGCTGGGCAAGGTCAGCGGCAGCGAGATCTACGAGGACCAGGCCGCCTACAAGCGGCTCAGCAGCATCGCCAACGTCAAAATCTTCCGCTTCGAGTCCTCCCTCTACTACGCCAACAAGGACTACTTCAAGGCTGTTCTGTACCAGAAAACCGGGGTCAATCCCGCCCTGCTGCGGGCCCAGGCGCGCACAGACACAGGCAGCCCCAAGGGCGTTTGGGGCACCGGATTTGGCTGCCTGAAAGAAGCCGGGAGAAGGGCTGAGAAGCCTCCAGCAAATGCCCGTCCACCCCCTGTGTCCACAGACATGCACACCCTGATCCTGGACTGCGGGGCCATGCAGTTCATAGACACCGCGGGGCTCTCCGTGCTGAAGGAGACACACCACGACTACGGGCGGCTCGGGGTGCGGGTGCTGCGGGCCACCTGCACCCCCTCGGTCCGCCAGCGGCTGCGGGAGGGAGGCTGGGCTGGCGAGGCGGGCAGCGCTGGGGGGCAGCCGCCCTTCCACAGCATCCACGATGCCGTGCAGTTTGCCCAGCGCCGGCACCGGGGGGAAAGCCAGGACAAACAGGGTGCGCTCCCGGACCCCGAGGAACTGAACTTCCAGGTGTCTTTGTAGCCCCGTGTGCCAGGGAAGGTTTCTGACGGGGATGGGCGGGGAGCGGGTGCGGTGTTCGTGCCCCCAGAGCGGGCAGGAGGGGCTGGGAGGGGGCGGGAGGGTGCGGAAGGGGTTTG
>VWZT01002849.1:0-16317 GCA_013397055.1 Pachycephala philippinensis
GGGCCGGGCCGGGGCCGGGCGGCCGCGCTGGGCAGCGGCACCCGCCGGGCATGGGGCCCGCGCCGGGGCCCCCCCGACACGATGCTGCTGGGCAGGAAGCCGGACGGGCCCCTCGCAGCGGGTGAGCAGGAGGAGGAGGAGGAGGAACAGGCGGCGGCCGGGGGTCCCGCGGGGCTGGGGGGAAAGGGGAGGATGCGGTTTGGGTCGGGGGCCGCCGAGCCCCCCGCGTGGTCCGAGCCGTTCGTCGGGTCTGTCGCGATCGGCGTTGCGATTGTGAGTTCTTGAGCGTAGCCGACAGCGGGAGACGCCGCCTTTTTTTTTTCCTCTCTTCCCCCGTTTTTGCAGCCAGCTGTAAATCCCACATCTCATTTTTAAGGGATAACCTGCTTTAAAGGATAGTCCTATCAAGCGTTTAAGTGTCTGCTCGTTTTCAGCTCGTTTGGGATTATCCTGATTAAGGGGAAGCGGGGAGGATGGTGGTTAATGTTTCGTAGGGATGTATTTTTTGCAGTGCAGAAGTTGATTAACAGAAAAGAACATCTAAATTAAAAGTATCTCGAATTAAGATTCCCCAGAAGCATCGCACTCTTGTGGTATGAAAATATAGTTAAATACTAAAGATCGTTTAATGAATGAAGGAGAATCAATGATTTTACAGTTTAAAACGTGCTAAGGGAGCTGCATTTCAGCATTTGGCTGTCTCTATCAGTGTGAGTTGTTGTGAATAACTGGTTTGTATGTGGGACCTTTCCAGCCAGGATTGGAGATGGATTATATGACTCCTATATGAGGATAGATGAGTGTAGATACCCAGAGCCTACAAATGAAGAACGGAGCCCTTCAGGACTTCCTTGCCTTTCAAGACCTCATGTAAGTATTTTAAAGTCTTCACTTTATAGTTGTGTTGTGTGGCAGTGAGACCTATCCAGGGCTCAGATACCTCCCTACAGAGAACAAACTTTAAAAGTGGGGTTTTGCAGCTTTGTAGTGGCTTCTTAACATCATTGTTTTTCCTGAGCAGAAAAACGATGTGCTGTATTCACTGCAGAACTTGCTGGCAGCCTCAGGAATCCCATCTTACTGCCCTCAGCTCGTGTTTTAATCAAAAAAAGTTACTTTGCAACGGGTTGAAGCGTTCTGCCGTGTCACCTTGTACTCTGATAAGTAAATCCATACACGCTTTGCTCTGTCTCCTCCCGCACGTTTCCATTTTAGTTCCCCTCATGAAAATTCCGACGGATAAGTACGTAGGAGTAGCAGAAGGAGCAGTGCGAGTCTGTGTGGCTGCCAAACATCTCACAAAAGTATCTTTCTGCTCTGAAAACTTGGGCATTATCTGTCACTTCTTTTGCTACCAGAATAGCTCCTTATGAACTGAAGGTGTTGCCAGGCTGTTTCATCAGGGCTCTGTTCCCTCAGCAGATGTGGAGTTGGGGGATTTTTTTTTCCTTTAATTGGTTCAGTAGTGGTCATGGTCAGCTGGACTTTTGTGCTCTGATCTGCCCTTCAGATGGGTTTTAAATGTGTTCTGGCTCTTGTTGAGTTCTGGCAGAAGGGAAGGAGCTTAAGCTTAAAAAAAAAACCCCTCTCACTCTCTAAAAAGTGAAAATAGACATTGCCCTGAGCAAGATGCATTTGAAAATCATCACCTTGTGGGATTTTGTTGTAACAAATTTGGTCTGTGCAAACTCAGGGGCATGAATCTGTTTATTTTCCCTTTTTGGCAATGTTGAGGGGGAGCAGAAGGAATTTAGGGTTTGAAGAGTAGTGGGTTGGGGTTATTTTGTTCGCAGGGATTTGGAAACATTTCAGCTGCAGTGTTTTAAGCTGAAGTGTGACTTCATTTGTTCATAACAGAGCACAAGTCAGTGGAGTGGAACCATCCAGTGAAATACAAATATAAATCCATGAATATTTTGTTTGATTTGTCTTCATCTGTGTTTTGTCCCTGAAGCCTGTTAAGTTCTTAGGGCAAGATTAAGGATTTATAGCATGCCCAGTTTGCACGATGATGTATCAATAAAATCCAGCCTCAGTGGTATCAGGCAAGCAGGAGCAGAGGCTGAAAATGATGCTGCTCAGTTTTAATGGGAAAATACCTGGATTTTTTAGTTTCTTTCTTGCAATATTTTTTATTATGATGGAATGTTATGTGAGAATTGAGTCCTGGTGGCTGCAGCTGCCCATTCCTTCCTCTGAGCCTGCAAGAGAACAGAAAGTCTCTCTGCTTTGAGAATACACGGGTGGAATTCAGTCTGTTTAAATCAGAGTCCAGAAAATCTCTGAAAACCAGCTGTGTAGGAATTGCATTAACTGATTCCTTGTCAATGAAAACGAAGTTTTGTAAGTGAGAGTTTTCAGCAGGGTGCCACTGGTGTTGTCAGCCTCATTTCGTGCCTGCTGATAGCACTTCAGCAGTAAAACCAAAAACCTGTGGAGCCTGTGATTTGTAAAATAAAGCTGTTGAAAGAAAGCTGGTGTTACCCAGGAGTCATCTGACTTTGAGTGCAGCTCTTCTGAGTTCAAGGGAAGATGGAGCTATATTTGTGTCTCACCATCATGTGGCAACTGATTTTGGGAGTCCTCTAAGAATGAAAATTGAGACCTTACTACCGTTGAGTCAGGTTTGAAATCCAAAGCCATAATTCCTTCATTAAGAAATCGTTCCAGGATAAATGGAATCATGAATTCCTTGTTTATTTAGGGATTCAAAGGTACAAAATGTTTGGTATGAACTGCAGCATGAGCAGAGCTGCTACTGCTCTTGGACCGAGACTATTTAAACAAGTGTGACCCTAGTTCTGTGTTTATATCCTCTGTTTATTTGTAAACTTTCTGTTTGGGTCTGCTGGACTGAAAAGTCTTTGAGCCAGCTCTGAAAAAATGTCATTCTTATCTCGGAGGTTCAGCCAGGCTCCAAGAAAAAGGCGTTTATTCCAAGTTACCAGGGCTGGGCTCTGTTGTTTTTATTTAAGACTCTGGCAAGGCGTGTCCCTCCAGTACACTGAATTTTGGGGTTGATAGGAGGAGTGGGACTTGGTAGGATCTATCCAGATAAGGACTGACTTCTGTAGGAAATGCTCATTTTTTGGTGCTTGTGAGTAAGAGCTAACATTTCAGGGCAGCACCAACAAACAAACTCTTTTATGAGCTGTGTGTAGTTGGCTTTGGCGAGAACATTCACTTCCCTGATTTGCTGACCATGCCGAGATGTTGGACTGGATGTAACTAAAAAGGAATTCGGTTTTATTGCTGTGGGGCTGCAGGTTTATTTATATTTTTTGTTTGATTCCTGTGTAGTTATTTTGGTTTTCAGGGATTCGGTTTGGCATGTGTCTGAGCTCTTTATTTTTAGATTAAAGGACAAAATGGAAAACAGATGTTTCTCCTTCAGTCAGGGCTTCTTCAGTTCTGCATGGGATGGGACGACACCTCTGTGCTGCCTCTCAGCAAGGAGTGCCAGCAGGCAGAAAAGGGAATAACTGCTGAGCTGGTGGGGAACTGACCTCTAGGGAGTTCAGCATTTACTAAATTGTAAAATTGACAAACTTGGAAATTTTCACAGTGTTTTTCACACCTTGTATGGGTTTGTTTCAGACGTAAATATTTTAGCACACGGTGGTGAGAGGGAGTGCTTGCAGCCTGCTCTCAGCTGAGTTGGAGTGGGAGGTGTTGTTGGTTATCCAAAGCTTCCAGGTCTGTGTGAAGAGAGGTGTGCAGCTCTCTCCTCAATCTGTGGCCAGTGACAGGACCCAAGAGCACGGCTGGAGCTGTGTCAGCGAGGTTTAGGTTGGATAAAAGTTCTTCCCCCAGAGGTTGGTGGGGCACTGCCCAGGCTCCCCAGGGAATGGGCACGGCCCCAAGGCTGCCAGAGCTCCAGGACAACGCTCTCAGGGATTTTGGGGTGTCTGTGCAGGGCCAGGAGCTGGACTGGATGGTTTTTGTGGGTCCCTTCCAGCCCACAGTATTCTATAATTCCACCATGATTTCAAAGGGAGTTTTGGATATGATGATGTTTTCCCCTTGAAATGAAAACCCCACAATTAATTTTTTTTGTTACAGGATGGTTTACCTTGCCTTGCCCTGCCATCCTTCTGCTCCTGGTGCAGCTGGCTCACAGCAGCCATATGTCACCTGCTGGTGCTGCTTTGTCTCCCCTTGGCAGCCTGGCTGTGCAATATTCCTGCCCCTTCTCTGCACAGCCACGTTCCATTCCGTGCTCCAGACAGGTGCAAGTTGCATCTGTCGATGGTTGTGCTGCTGCACCCACGGTTGAAGCTAAACATAGCTGTTCCCTGGCTCTTTGCAGACCAGAGATAGGTATTTTGTGGTGGTTTGAGTCTTTGGCTGTCTAGGGTTTCCCCTTCTGGATTTAAAAGCACAAGTGCTGTTTCAGTGAGTTGCTTTCTCTTTGTGTACCCTTCTATAACCGTGCTTGTAACTGAATTTAGTCCAGCACTTTATATTTGTTCCTAATAAATGCCAGACTCGTCGGTGTTACAGATTTTGTGTTGGTAGTGATTTTATTTTTAATCTGTGCTTTAAAAGATAAAGTAAACTCCTTCTTTTTTCTCTCTAGGTTTCTATCAGCAAACTCATGATGAAGGATCACTGTCTGACTGGAAATCAGGTCAAAGTGGAGCAGTTATTTGAGGACTCTGGCAACAGAAGGAGCAGCACTCTTCAGCCTTCAGGCCTTACTCCAGAAAGATGTCTCCCTTCCTTGACGAAAGAGAAAACCCTGGAGAGCCTGGGTCCTAGAGGCAATGGCAACTCCTTGAAAGCACATAAAGCCGTTTCCCAGGCTCCAGAGCAAGCTGTCAAACAGTTCAAACATCAGCTATCAGCCTACGAGCAGCAGGAGATCTTTAATTTCTCCGAGATTTACTTTGTGGGGCCGTCTGCCAAAAAGAGGCAGGGGGTCATCGGCGGCCCCAACAACAGCGGCTACGACGACGACCAAGGCAGCTACATCCACGTGCCCCACGACCACCTGGCTTACAGGTATGAAGTGCTCAAAATCATTGGCAAGGGCAGTTTTGGACAAGTTGCTAAAGTCTATGATCACAAACTCCACCAACACCTGGCCTTAAAGATGGTCCGCAATGAGAAGCGGTTCCATCGCCAAGCCGCCGAGGAGATCCGGATCCTGGAGCACCTGAAGAAGCAGGATAAGACAGGCAGCATGAATGTGATCCACATGCTGGAAAGTTTCACCTTTCGGAACCACATCTGCATGACCTTTGAACTCTTGAGTATGAACCTGTACGAGCTGATCAAAAGGAATAAGTTTCAGGGCTTCAGCCTCCAGCTGGTTCGGAAGTTCGCTCACTCCATCCTGCAGTGTTTGGATGCCCTGTACAGAAACAAAATCATCCACTGTGACTTGAAGCCAGAAAATATCCTCCTCAAACAACAAGGTAGAAGTGGAATCAAGGTTATAGATTTTGGGTCCAGCTGTTTTGAGCACCAAAGAGTCTACACATACATCCAGTCCCGGTTTTATCGGGCGCCAGAGGTGATCCTGGGAAGCCGCTATGGGATGCCCATAGACATGTGGAGTTTTGGCTGTATTCTGGTGGAGCTTTTGACTGGCTACCCTCTTTTTCCCGGAGAGGACGAGGCAGACCAGCTGGCCTGTATGATGGAACTTCTCGGAATGCCACCTCAGAAGCTTCTGGATCAATCCAAGCGAGCCAAGAACTTCATCAACTCCAAGGGTCACCCCCGTTACTGCACGGTGCTGACGCAGCCGGACGGGAAGGTGACCCTGGGCGGGAGCCGCTCGCGCCGGGGCAAGGTCCGGGGTGCCCCGGGGAACAAGGACTGGGTGACAGCTCTCAAGGGCTGTGACGACCCCTTGTTCATTGGCTTCCTGAAGGAATGCCTCAGCTGGGATCCTTCTGCACGCATGATTCCCAGCCAGGCCCTGCGGCACCCCTGGATCTGCAAACGGGTGCCCAAAGCAGCCGGCTTGGAGAAAAGCTCCGGCAGACGGATTTCCAGCTATTCGGGTTCCTTCCAAGGAATTGCCAACAAGCTGCCTCCCGTGGCTGGGCTCCCCAGCAAGCTGAGGGCCAATCTGGCCGGGGACTCCAGTGGCAACATCCCTCTGTGTACTGTGCTCCCCAAACTGGTCAGCTAGTGGGGAGTGACGGGTTCCCAGGGTACACCCCTTGTGTGTTAACTGTCTGTTCATGCTGTGGGAGGAAATTAAATGCAGAGGGTTTTAATAGATTTACTTTTTATTAGAGGCTCAGTCTGGAATATTGGAAGATCAGTCAAAAATGTACACATTAAAGGGCTAACTTTTATCCAGTTGCTCCACTCACACCTGGTGCATATTCCACTGCTGAGGGTTCAGCTCAGCTGGGAGGTACAGGGACATTTTGGCAGATGTGCTGTTGAAAAATGAAATCAAACCATTTCTTATCATGGTTTAACAGGTTCCTTTGCTTAAGACAGGAAAGGAACTTGATTAAAACAACGTATTTTCAGTTATCTCCAGCTGAACTCTTTTATTTGTTCCAGGGGAAAGTTTTTAAATCTCTTGTCAAAAGCACAAATGCATTAATGTAATGCATTAGGAACTTACTTGCAGATTGCTTAAGTTTGAAGGATTTTATTTCTCTGCATTGCTTTTCCCTTATCTATCCTGGGATTTTAAAAAATGTGATGAGATGTAGACACCAAAGGATTTTGTTGTTGGAAAAGAAAATACTCAGATGATGAAATTGCAAAGGAGCATAGAACTGCCATGAAACACAGGATATAGCTAAATAAAACTACTAATTTCTGTAACACTTGCTATTTCCCCCTAAAAATCTATGGAAAACTTGTAGGGGAATTTGGGATCAGGCCTGGTCCATCACAAGTGTGAGCCATTTTGTTCAGGTAATGATTGAATTATCTGTTTCTTTGGAGCTCAGATTTCCATCAGCAGTACTGCCAGGTGTGTGTGTCTTTGTTCTTCCTGTGTTTCTAAAACAAAAACGTTGAACTTCAAGAGCTGGTTTATATCCATGTTTGAGATTCTGGTAATTGCAAAAAACTATCTCTTTGTGTAGAGTGAATTCCATTGAATTACATGAAGCTCTTTTAATAAAAATGCAAACATGCCACCCCTGTCAGACAAGTTACACTTTTTCAGGCCCAGGGCTGTGACTGGAAAATGAGGGAGGGGGGAACACACATTAATAACTGTGAGTGTGCTCTGAAATCTCAGCATAATCTCTGGAAACATGACCAGGAAAGACTGAAAAGGTGCAAGAACTGGCGGATCCAAATGGAAATGTTTTATGGGAAGAGTTGCTTTGTTCCTGACTGCCTTGCTTCAGGCCTTTGGGTGCCTACATCTTCTCATTCTTGAACTACACGAGCTTGTATTTCCTCTTCCTTTATCTTCCCAGAACACGCCGGGGTGGTGTGACCTGTCACAGCCACAGCACAGCTTGTTGGGGTTGTTCCTCCTTGCAGCCTCATGGCCCGAGTCCATCTCCAGAACCATCTGATCCCTTGCCAGGTGCCTGAGCACGACTTTAAATGCAATTTAGAGCTTTTATGAACAGAAGGTTTTAAATTGAATGACTCTCTCTGCAGCAGGTTTTGAATGCTGAAGGAAGGAGACTCTCAGTATGCAAACAGGAGTTACCGGGGTGATTTTAAAGATAAGGTGAGCAAATGTTCAGTGGGAGACCCTTCCCCTGAGGAGATGGGGCTGCTCTGGCCTCTCTGGGTCATCACAGCACTGGGTGGAGGCCTGGAGAAAACCTCAAAAAGACACAGCCAAAGCTCCAAAGGACTTTTAAACTGAGGTTCCCAGGAGTTTGAATGGAGGTTCTTGTGTGTGGAGCTTTTCTGAGTTGTTTTGTTTCACAAGCGTCAATTCAATGAGCTTAGTAATGATATTAAAATAACAGTCTGGCCTCTATCCGTGCAGCAACCAGCATGGATGGGCTGCTCATGGGTCACTTACAACAACACATGGCTGGTATTTTTTATTTTGCTTGGCTGAGTGAAGTTTTATTTGAATGAAGAACCAGGGAAGTGGATTCTGGAGGGAAGTGGCAGAAGAGATCATTGATTTTAGTAGAATCTCTAAAAGATCTGGCATGTTTTCAGAAGCCAGAGATCTCCTGCTTCCTTTTCTGCCCTTTACATTTCTTGTAACAAAATATACCAGGTGAGTGAGGAGAAAGGAACCTTTCAGGAGCAAAAGCTGGGTAGGAAAGATGCATGGAAGAGGGAATATGAGGTGATGGTGGGGATGGAGCCTGGCAGGAGGAGCAGTGTTGGTGTGCTGGGAGCTGCACAAACAGGGCTCAGGAACACAGCAGGGTCCTGGTTCTAAACCATTTTGTCTCTAAAATGCCAAGTGTAGAAGAATAAATTCTGTGACTTGTGGGAAGAAGTGACTGTGAGGGAACTCCTCCTGTGGCAGCCTCTGGTGCACACTCAGACATTTTGCTTAAGGCTGGGGATGTGAAGCTGCAGGTAAAGCAATTAACTGGCAAAACCATGGTTTTTCATCTAGGAAATATGTTCAGCATGCCCTGACTGCACGAGGTGTTTGTTTAAGACTGGATCTTACTTACTTGGGACTACCGTATTTGAAAATCAAATACGTAGTTAAGTGAATTGCTAATTTGGGTGAGAAGGAAAAGGAAGCAGCCTCAGCAGATATTTACTGGGTTAGAAACTTCTTCTTAGCTCAGGAAACATAGCTGAGAATATTGGGGTCTTGTTTCCAATCACTAATCTCCAATTTCTTCAGAAAATGTTGGCTGTTGGTGAATTGTTTGATGCAGAATTCCCAAACGGGGAGAGCCCTCCAGGTGAGGCAGTAAATATCCTCTGAGGAATCATCCCTGCAAACCCTGGGCTTGCTGAGTTCCCTGTGAATTGGAGCAGGAGTTTTCCAGCCACACGTGGGGGGTTGGGCCGTGGGCTGTGTCACTGCTTTTTATCAGGGCAGTCACGGTCTCGGTGTCTGTGCTCCCCAGATATGGCCAAACCTCAAAGCCACACTTGTTTTTGGGAAAGCCAAACACTGCTGGGGTCTGAAATCACCAGAGTCCATCACTGTCATTAGTTGTGCTACTGCTGAGAATGTTGAAGGTTATCCTAAAATTTAAAATGTCTGAGTAGATTAAGAGCAGGTTTTATTTCTGTGGTAGCTTTGCTTTGTTGATCTGCCAGCGCTGGCACCTGAGCCGTGTTCTCCTCAGGAGTTACCACAGAGCACGTGCAAATCTCTTGTGTTTACAGCAGATCAGGCATTTGAAAAAGCATTTTAAAACAAGTTTGGGTGGCTTTTAGAAATTGCATTTCTAAAAGTCACCCAAACTTGTTTTAAAATGCTCCTTATGATGTTTTACTACCCTGTGAGAGGTGCAAATAACAACTGTTCGTTGTCTGCAGTTTCAGCTGTTTGGCTCAGCAATATTTTCATATAAATCGGTGACAATGCATGAGTGGCACATCTGAAAGACCCAAACCCAAATGTAGAGATCTTCTGGGTACCACAGACACTCCTCACTGGTGTTTTTTATCCTCCCACCCAGCTGGAATGGGAATCCTGACTGAATAAGAATTCCCAGTAGAATAATTAGACAGATTTAACATGACTTTTGTGGGAGAATGAGTGCATTGCTTACAATCTTTTTTACCTGTTAGGATTTTTGTGCAGTTGAAAACTTTTTAAGCAGCTGTAGAACTTTGCAAAGATCATCTTCCAAACTACCTCTCAAACAAACATTAGGGTCCTTTTTAAAGGGCTGCTCACTGCAGGCTGCAGCTCTCCTGGGTTTTTTTCTTGTTTAATACCAATAGCTGTCCTGGCTGTGAAACATATATATGATGATCTCAGCAATGTCTTGCTAATCCCAGGCACACAAGCAAAAGGCTGATGCTGCACCCAGAGATCTCTGCTGAAATGATACAAATCCCCTGCCTGCCAAAGTTTAATTCCGTTGTGGAAGTGGAGAGCCAAAATAATATGGAAAGATCTGCGGGACTTGTGTGCAGCAGCAGCTGAGACTGAAAACAAACCATGCTCAAAGACTTTAATGAAAAATCCTGTGGCTTCTGCAGGTGCTGAGTGCTCGGAGCTGTGGGTGCCTGGCAGCTTTGGGAACTGGACAGCGTAATTTGGTATTTGGTGCTTCACAGAATCCTGGAATCGCTAAGGCTGGAAAAGCCCTCCAGGATCATCAATTCCAACCTGTGCCTGATCCCCACCTCGTCACCCAGACCAATGTCGAGTCATTCCTCAGACACCTGCAGGGATGGGCACTCCAACCCTCCCTGGGCAGCCCTTTCCAACCCTTTCCATGAGGAAATTCCTGCTGGTGTCCACCCTGAGCCTCCCCTGGCCCAGCCTGAGGCCGTTCCCTCTCCTCCTGCCCCTGTTCCCTGGGATAAGATCCCAAATCCCCCCCGGCTGCCCCCTTCTGTCAGGGAGTTGTGCAGAGCCAGAAGGTCACAGACACCACTTGCTTTTTATATTTTTATTAATTTAATCGAGTAAATACACCTCCTCCATCCCATGAGAGAGCCCTCACGTTCTGAAACGCCACCGATGCCTCCAGCTCTGTAACTCCCCCTGTACCAGGTGCAATCTGCGGCTCCTCGTGGAGAGCTGAACGTTGTCCTGGATTTTTTTATTCCAAACCAATTCCTGCAGAGGAGCTGCCTGGTTCAGGCAGGTCCCAGAGCCCCACACACAGCTCTCAGGGTTTTACCAGCCAAGTTCCTGTTCAGGGGTTCTGACACACTGCAGATGTTCCAACTAAATGTCAACGTCCCCAGAATCTGCAGGTTTGCCTTTTTATTGTAAATATTGTGATGAGGTGTAATAGGGTGGGGAATGTGGAAAACATTGGAGGTGCATGTGGATATTACTGTGGAGGAACATTCTGGAAATCAGTCTCAAACCATGTACCTAAATGTAATGAGCAGATTTCTTAAAGTTGTGCTTTGGGTCATTTTTAAAAGAAAATAAACGCATAATTTTCTTTAGCAATCAAGTGTGCAGATTCCTCAAAGTCCTTGATTAAAAACGAAAAAAAAGGAAATAATTATTTCCGGATGGTGGAACTTACCTTGTGCTGGCAGACACCACCTCCTGTGGCATCTGCCTGGAGAGGAGAGAAAATTGTCACTGTGTGAGTGGGAGGTTTCTGTGTCTGTGCTGAACGTGATGAAGCTCTGCTCTGACAAATGTTCCTCTCGTTAACAGTGCTGTAATTAGAACACACCAGAGTTTTGCCATGACATTCTTCAGTTGTCACTTTCTTATTCAGCCCACTAGAGAGCTTTTTAAAGCCCAGAATCCTGCTTATCCCCAGGCTGAAAGGAGAAATCCAGTAATAGCCACTTAGGGAAGATTTGCTTTTATTAGAAACCTATAAATGGGTAACTTACTGTACACAAGTGGATATTGGGATGGTTTGAAGATGAAATCATGCTGCAATAAAAGGTCTCCAGCTACAACCTGTGTGATTAAACCACGTGTGTTACACACATGGAGTGTGCAGACAGCACTGAGTGTGTTTTTGCCTCATTTTAATGTGGGTGAATGGCAAATATCTGATTTTTTAAAGCTTGCAAACTGAAAACAGTAATATATATATATACGTAGATATTTAGATGTCTTTGTTTATGGTCTATATATAAATGTGTGTAGCTCTGTGTTCAGTCTGCTGTGAGTCCATGGGACATTCTCTGAGAGGGGTTGAGTCACATTTTCTCAAGCACAGCACCTCAGATTAAAAAAAAAATCTGATCTGCCCTGCTTAATACTTGTTGATGTAACGTGATAAGGTATTGTCTCCCAAATTCTGCTGTCTGAGCTGCACCGGGCGCTGTGAGGGGAAATAATCTTTGGTGCCAGCTGAGGAGCTGGGGAATCCCCAAAGCTTGTCCACCTCTTTCTGCCTGGCAAAATCATGCTGAGGGATGTTGGTAAAAATCTTAATCTGCACAAAGATGCAGAATGGGGGGCAGAGGCCTGGATTTCTTTTGATCTAATTTTTTTCTTAGGGTTAGGGTTCTTGTGGTGTATTCCAATTGTTATGAATTATTGTAGTGACAGAACAGGAGGGAAGAGCGTCAAACTGGAAGAGAGGAGGATTAGATTGGATATTGGGGAAAAATTCTTCACCAGGGGGGTGAGGCCCTGGCACAGAGCAGCTGTGGCTGCCCCTGGATCCCTGGAAGTGTCCAAGGCCAGGTTGGACAGGGCTTGGAGCAGCCTGGGATAGTGGAAGGTCTCCCTGCCCATGGCAGGGGCTGTGTGAACCAAAGAGGAGAATTTTGCCCCTAATTAGGTTTTCTTCAAGCATCAGCGAGCAAACTCCGAGTGCTGGTGCTGGGATGATTCATCTGACAGTTTTTGTAAGCTCGGTTCCTCGTGGCACAGGCGAGGAGTGAGTGGTGGCAGCTTCGGGTTTGTTTTCTTTCCTCTTGTCACATCAACCTAATGGGCTTTGCAAACACTTTTTGGGACAGCCACGTGCACGGATGCTCAGAAATGCCTTTCCCTCTGCAGATCGCTCTCTTCACTCGGATTTTGGGTGTAAAACCCAGGAACAAAGCACATACTCCTGACCGGATTTTTTCCTGTGGTGCCATCCCTCTCTCCCCGGTGTTTGTAGGGGAATGATAAATGGGATCTCCCCGTGCAGATGCGGACAGCTGTGCCCTGAGACATCTGGGGAAAGCTGAACTTATAAGGAGCCGAAGGAGGGTTTGGGATGTGGCTCTGGGGGATTGCTGGCACGAGCAGCTTTCCCCCGCCTCTTGCAGACAAGGGGATTTAAATAATTGCTCCTTAAGTGTGCTCCGGCTTGTTTCCTTTGTCTGCGGGGATGGAATAGCTGCCCGAATTAAGTCTGTCCATTCTTAAGCGCTGAGAGGAGCTTTCTAAAGCCGAGCGAGAGGCAGCCCCGGCCCCTGGCAGAGGAGCGGAGCCATGTAAGGGTTTGCATTCCTGCCGCCGGCTCGGAAGCTCTGGAATTCGGCTTTACAAGCACAGCAGTATCGCCCGGGATTGTTTTGCTGGGCTGGTGGGTTGTAGGTAGGAAGGCAGAGACCGTGATTACAATAATTAAGTGTAATTAAGCATAGCTGAGAAGGGATTGAGAGCAATAAAGCACATGCCTGATTAGCCCACAGAAGGGACTGTTGGAGGCTGTTGTACGGACCGGTGACACAAACCGGGCTGATTAAACAGGAATTCCGTCACAGTTTTGATGGCAGTGTGAGAACACCTTGCCTGCAGCGTGTCAGGTACGGGGGATGTGAGCAAGGGGCTCTCCACATGAGAAATGGCACAGCCAGGTCTTGCCCCGGGTGGTTTTTTGGCTGTGAGGCAGCTGCTGAGGACATGGAAATGGCAAGAAATCATAACCAAGAAGCTGCTGGGAGAGCGGAGTTTGGCTGCTGTGGTCTTTGAGGGCTTTGTGGTGGGCACCCACCTGAGGGTGATCTTGTAGGGCAGGGAGAGAATTGGACAAATGATTTCCACCCTGGCACACTCAGCAGGAGCCTCAGAGCTCCTTCTGACACGGGTGAGAAAGGAGGAAAGGACAAAAGGATTTGACTCAATCCTGTCCCAGGTCTGACCGAGAACGCCCGAGGTCCTTGGCCGTGTCCTGCAGTGCCCGGGGCTGGGCAGGGCACTGCCCCCTCCCTGTGTGCCCAGCCTGTGCCCTGTGTCCTGCCACTGCCGCAGCCCCGGTGACAGCAGCACCAACGGCAGGAGCTGCCAGGCTCTCCAGCAGGTGCTAATGATGGATGGCATAAATGAAATTATATTGGAGGTGTGAGCAGCCAGCTGTAAAGTCATCAAACAGGAAAGGTCGTGCAAGTAATTTACACCAGAACTCCTCTGCTCCCAAAGCCACGAGCACGAATTAATGCAGGCAAGCAAGCAGAGAGGGAACATTTTTTTTGTCTGAGGCTGACTCTCTGAGACAGGAGCTGTAGATCCCCTGCACAATTCCCTTCATTGCTGTTTTCCTGTGCAGAGCTCAGCCCTTGGCACAGTTTGGGCTGGGTGCTGTCAGCTCCTGTCTGACCCAGGACAGAAAGAGGCCAGAGCTGGGCAGCCCCTGCAGCTCCCTGGACTTCTGAGGGAGCCTGAGGAAATGCGCTGCCCACCTTTTCATGCTCTGTTTCTTCTTCAGATGAGATAAAAGTGGAAACAATCGGGGTGGTTTGAGATGATTTTCCTCCTTGCTGGAGGTGCCCCGCAGCACCTCACAACCTCCACACAGGACCCTGGGCACTGGGAGGGAGGAACTGTGTTTTCCAACACTTTTCAGACATTTACAGCCTGGTGATGGTCAAAAAAGCCCCTTTAACATGGTTGCTTGTGGGGCACAGGGGGCACGAGGCCGGACACGTTGGCAGTGGACGTTGATTGCTTGGGAAGCTGGGGGTGTGTGCGGTTGGAGGGGGTGAGGGGAGGGAAGCTGCTGGTTATTTTGGGAGGTGCAAGAGGGGAGCAAACAGCCCAGCTTTCCTTTTCCAGCCAGCCGGTGCTGATTCAGGAGGTTTTAGCAGCGCCAGTTGCGTGGAGCTGAGCTGATGAGGCCTCGGTGACACGGCCTGGCTGCAGCGTTCCACCTCCCTGTCATCTCATTCCTCACTCAGGGGACACTGGCTGTGCTTTCAGGAGAAGCAATAAGGTGACAGGAGAGGTAAGAGAGAGCCAGAATCTCAAGATGGGTTTTCTTCTTCTTTCCCTGTCTAACAGACCACATGTTTTGCTATAACTATTTCCAGCCTCCTCTTCAGCATTTGCAGGACCGAGCGTGATCCTTTGACACATCCCCATGTGATGGGAAATACACCAGAATGACACAAACCTTTCTAAATATTCTTTGATGACTTTTTTTCCCCCTATTAAACTAAACCCAGAGCTTCATGCATCACCCACACTGCTGGGTCCAGTTACACACGGTGCAGAAATTGGCCTTTATGAGCTGCTCTCAGGCTCTGCTCTCGTTCCACGGCCCTTTCTGGCAGCAATACAGAAGGATGTTTTACCTTCCCACAGGGCCACAACAAACGCAGCTTTTGGTGGGCCCAGTTTCAGTCCTTTCCCTGTCTCCAACCTCCCTGGTGCCATTTGCAGAGCTCTTCCCACATGGCACTGCCAGGGGATTAAGCAGCACCAGCAGCAGCAGGGGTGGCAGGGGTGGGAGGTGTGAGCTTTGCCACTGCTCTGTCCCAGCCACGGGGTGACCTTGTGCTCTGCCCTGTGCTTGCAGGAAGGTTATTTTATATATAACTGCTTTGGAAACTTTAATCAGGCCATCTTCCCTATTTTCTCTCTGCTGACCTTGGAGTTGCTCTGTCCTCCTGGATCCTGCCACAGCAGGGCTGTGTGGGCATAACCCTGGGTCCTGGTGAGCCCATCTGAAGAAGCCCAAACCATTTCTGACTCCCTTTCCCTGCCCACAAGGTGCAGTAACAGCTGGAAAGGGACTAGAACGCAGCAGTGTCAGTGATGCCTCCCAAATATTGGGGTACACCTGCTCCAGCCTGTCCCTGCACCCTGCTGGCTCTGCTCTGTGCTGTACCCAGCATTTCCCCACACACCCCAGCCTCCTAAAGCCTGTGGTACAGGAAAGGGCCATGAGGATGCTGCTGGGAGTGCCAGACCTCCATGGAGACATCCTGCTGCCACTTGCAGTCTGCGGGTGCTCCGGGGAGCTCACATCCCAAGCAAAAACCTCTTTACAACCCATCTCTCCCACCCAAAGAAATAAATATTTCTGGCCTCCCCAAAAGAAAAAACCCAAAAAAGAGAGAGAGTCCCATCTCACCTCTCTGCCGTTGCTGTGTTCCCAGTTGCTACACAAACAGGTTTATTTCTGGCGGCTCTGCGTGCCAGCTCCGGGCTGTGCAATGCAATCCCGGCTGCCGGGGCTGAGCACGCCGCGGCGGCTCCGGCCCTTTCCCGGCTCGGCCCTTCCAGCACGGCCCCGGCAGCTGCGAGCCCTGACCCCGGCCGCTTTTAGCCTCTCGCTCGGTGGCCCAAGTGTTTTTCCACCCTACGCAGAACCCCGATAAAGCCCTGCCAGCCCCGCTGCCGGCAGCCCCTGTGCGGGGCGGGAGGGCAGTGCCGGTGCCATGGGGTCACTGCGACATCTCGGGGTGTCCCCAGCCCCTGTGCGGGGCGGAAGGGCAGTGCTGGGGCGGTGGGGTCACTGCCACCTCTCGGGGTGTCCCCAGCCCCTGTGCGGGGCGGGAGGGCAGTGCCGGTGCCGTGGGGTCACTGCCACCTCTCGGGGTGTCCCCAGCCCC
>VWZT01002849.1:22467-45155 GCA_013397055.1 Pachycephala philippinensis
GCCGGGGACCGGGGGGGACGCGGGGAGCGGGCGGGCGCTCGGCCGGGAGGGGCCCGGGAGCGGCAGCGGCGCTGCTGACAGTGATGGAAGGTGTCTGCTGCGGGGGGAAGGGGGTCCCGGGGGGGCCATGGGCGGCAGCGGGGCCGGCCGGACAATGAGCTGCCGCCCGCCCCTCCGGCCGCGCTTTAATCTCGTTTTTCCCACCCCGTTAAGAGGAGCGAGACGCGGATTTCCCGCTTTGTAGTGGGAAACGAAGCGAAATGACATCTTGGTAGCCCGAGGAGGGGGGGTCAGGAGAGGAGAGGAGAGCGTGGCCTGGCTGGGATCCCCCCGGGGGATGCACATCTCGGAATGCCGGGGTCTGCATCCCCGAGTGTGGGGGCCGCATCGCGGAACGTGGGGTTCGCTCCGTGGGGCTGCTCGTGCTGTGTGGTGGGAGCACCGGCAGCTGCTCACGGTCCCCGTTCCGTGTCCCCTCCCGGCTGTAACACCCAGGGACTGTCGTCCCCCGCTTTCACAGGGAGTATTTCAGCGTTACCATGTTACCCCTCGTCCCTAACTTGCTTCTTTTTGACAGGCGTAGATAAACAGTGGCTACAAGGTGTATTTGAGCTCGCACTAGGTGATGGAATCCTTCTCCTTGTTTCCAAACGAGGTTTTTGAGCACAGAGGGGAGCGTGTCTCCCTGCCAGCGAGGCTTGGGGAAGTTTGAATGGATTCCTGACACGCCGGGTGACGCGGGAGCAAGGCTGGCTGCTCGGTGGGAGCGCCGTGTTCTCCAGCATCCGTGCAATTTGCGCCCACACATGAGCTGTTCCAGTCCCTGGCGTTACCTCGAGAACTGGGGAGGCTAAAAACACCCCACCTAAATCCATAACCCCCACATAAACCTATAACTCCCACCTAAACCCGTAACCCCCACTTCCTTTGTGTTTAGAGTTGGTGTCTGGGGTCCCTAACCTGAGTGAGGGAACAAACACGGGGCTTTGGGGGCAGAGGTGCTGCCCCCAAAGTTGTGCTGCAGAGGTGGTGGGGTGGGCAAGGCACTGAATGTCTGTGGTTAAGGAAGGGGGGGTCAGTTTGGTGATAAAAGTTTGGCTTTTCCTTCAGAAACGCCAGAGACATTGCTCGTGAGCTGCCTCGCGTTGTACTCCGGGGCGACGCTGTATTGTCATCTTGTTGGGTTGAAAATTAGCGAAATCCTCTTCTGTTTTGACAGACGGGCTCCTCCTCGCCTCTGAAGCTGAGTCATGTATTTAAAGCACAGATCCCAGCACTTCCCTTTCGCAGCCCCGAAAGGGGAAGGATGGAGGAGGAGAGCAGGGCCGGAGGTTCCTGTGCCCGCCGTGGCTGGGGCACGGGACTGGCACTGTCACCGTGCCAGAGCCAGGGGTCAGGCTTTGCTGTCAGTGCCACACGGGTTCCTTGGCTTGTTGAAAAGCCTCCTGGAGTGCAGGACTCGGGGCTGGGATGTAGGAGGGTGACGCAGAGCGTCCGTGTGGCTCTTGCGGGGTGAGGTATATCCGACACTGGATCTCTTTTAGGAAAAGAGATTGTCTTGCCTGTCCCCTGTCCTGGCCTCTTCTGGCGTCCCTGACGGGGAGGGACGAGTTCAGCTGAGTGGTTGGACGTGTCCCTGGCTTCTCGAAGAGCAGCACAGCTGCTACTGTAAGTGATTCCCTCCAGCACCTTCAAAACTGCTACGCTGGGAGTTTGGGCTCTGGGACGAGCCCGTGGGTCCCCGTCCTGGCCTTGTGAGTGTGAGCTACAGGCTTGGCTTACTCCAGTGGGATGTTTGGACCGAGCTGCCGAGCCCAAACTTGGTGTGGGTGACCGTCCTAGACATGATGTGTGCTGACTTCATTCCCTCCTCGGGTACACAGCCGGGCTGACGTCTCTGCTAGAGACCTGTGGAGAGGTATTTGGGTCCAAATTACTCATGGGCTGCATCAGAGTGGAAAGATGACCTAAAGCAGGATCCACAGAAGTGATTGCATCGAGTTGTCATGTTTCAGATGATGCTTAAAAGAATTCTGATGGCCCATTGCCAGGAGCCACAGCTGAAATCTGTCTGCTGCCTGCTTTGGTTGTGCAGTGAACCTTTCCGTTTGGAGTGTCATTCTTTAGGGTTGCTGTTCCAAAATCTTGTATAACAATGCAATCCTTCACTGGAGGATGAGACGCAGTTGTATCTCTCCCTGATGGGGACGGTGTCTTCTGGTCAGGTTGTGCTTCCTCTTGGGTCGTGAGCAACTATTGTGTTGTTAAAGCTCTTTGTCCCAAATCACGAGATGCATTTAGGTAAGGATGGGTTTTAGATGGATTTTTGCTGAGAGTCACTTTGCTGAAGAGAACTTTTCAGTGCTCCAGGAGAGTTTCAGCTTGCAGACAGTGTTCTAGCAGCAGTGAAAACGTTGAGGCCAATTTTCTTCTCCTTCCAGAGCAATAGTCCACGGTAGAAACGCATCATTAAATAAAATGATGCTGTGTGGGAGTTCATGGATGGTAGTTCTGCTTGCTGTGTAGTACCTGGGTAAAAACAAGAGATTCCTCTGCTTTTCTTATAGATTCTTGTTCATCTTTCTGTTTCCCACCCCGAATTTTATTGTATTTTTTGGCACCTGAAGTGTGGCATCCCTGAATTATCTGGCGTGGAGCAGCCACGGATGGTCCCAGTCACCCGTGACCTGACCCTGTTTGAAGCAGGGTGATCTGCTGCAGGGTGGGAACAGAAAGCCCGGGGAGAGGTGATGAATGGAGCTGAAACGCCTGGTTCCTCACCCCTTTCTTCCTTGTACCTTGGTGTGATTTATTATTAGGCAAAATTAGGCTTGTAATTTCTGTGGAGGCTGCTGTATGTAGGTCACTGCTGGCCTGACTTGGCTGGGCTTGCTGTGGTCGGGCTGCAGCAGTGGGGCTGGGAGCGAGGGCTCCTTGCCTACTCCAAATTCCACTTTTAAGACTAATCTTTGGGCTGGCTGCCTTAATTCCACGAGGAAATGGCAGCTAAGCCAGGCTGGGGAGTGGGGACTGGTAATGGCAGGTGATGAGTTTTCCTCTGTCGTACACATTGCTCAGTGGAGCTCTTTGTGGAGCAGGTTTCCTTTAAAACAAATGAACAAACCTCAGTGCTGGCTTCAGCTTCAAAGCAGATCCTCACCTGGCCTGGTGAGCTTTGGAAGGGCTGGAGGAGCTCAGGGCCGTGGAGGCTGCTCGTGGATTCGCCCCTGTTCCTGGAGCATCCTTGGTGCTTTGGGGCGTGTTTGTGAAACACTCTCAGTCTCTGTTGGTCTCATCAGGAAATCTGTGAGTGATGGTTCTGATGGAGAAGGAGGAAGGAGGATGGTTTTAGTGGTTTAGTGTTCTGGGAAGGTGCCTGTGAAGGAATTAGGGCAGGCAGCTCAGAGCTGAGAACTGAGCAGCTCTGTGGACGAGCGAGTTTGGGTGGCCAAAGCACCCCGTGTCCCGCAGCTTCGTTTGAGTTCAAACGCTGTGTCCCTCCGAAAATCCGTCTGGAAAAATATCCCTGATGTGAGGGAGGTGATGGAGATCCTGGGCTCGTGCTCACGGGAAGCAGCTTGCTGTGTCTGCTGTTCTTCTGTCCCTCTCTCAGTGGAGAGATGTTTTTTTTATTAGCTCTGCCATGTATTTTATATAATCAGAAATGTCTTCGCTGTGGCCTTCTGTGCGAGCTGTGGTTGAGAAGCCGTGGAAACTGCAGTGACATCACTGGGACTTTTCCAAAGCCGTGGTTTATTATCTCATTGACCAAAGGAGTCTACTGACTTGGGGTTTGAGTTTGTTTAAACGATTTAGGATTTGCCATAATCTCTTTTAAACACTTCCCATGTTCTGAGCAGTCAGAACTGGGACTGTGATGGACTGATAAGACCCGGGAGCAGGGGTTTTCTCTTTGGTACGTGCTCAGGAAGCGGCGGGGCTCTTCCTCTCAATAATCATCTAATGCCATCAGCCATAGGTCTTGCAAAAGACGTTTCCCATGTTTTCCGAGGCGGGGAACTGAGATGCAGTGATTTTCTGAACATCAGGGGCGGCACTGGGCTGAGGAGCTGAGCTGCCTGTGGCACGCAGGATGAAAACACAGCCCCTGGATGTGGGATTTAATAGCCAAATACCCCAGGTAAAGCGATGATTTTGCCACTCACACTGAGCCCCGCTGGCCTTTGGCAAGATTTGTGCCTTCTGTGCTATCACTTCCACACACACATTGGGAAAGCCTCGTTACAGGACAGTGCTGGCTCAGGGGGCTCTGGAGGTGATGGCTCTGCCTCGGGTAGTGAGTGGTGCAGAGCAGAGGCTGGGCTTCGCCAGACACGTGCTCTGAAACAGCCAAAACAGTGTGGAAATAATAACTGAAGCTTAGTAAATAATAACTGAGGCTGTGCAGCCTGAGCCGGGTCTCCTGGCACTTTTGGAGCACCATGGGTGGGCACAGGTGATGAAAACTCCCGGAAGGTTCCTGCTGAGGAAGCCTGAAGGATCAAGTTGGTGACTTCTCTCTTCCCAGGAAGCTCTGGGACGTGCTCTGGTATCTGATGAGGTGGATGAGCCCTTGCTGGGCTGCAGGGCGGTGCAGGTACGTGGGAGGCAGCCGGAGGAGTGGCCGGGTCGGAAGTGGCCATCGGGCTGATCCTGTGGCACAGGAACAGCATCACTCCGGGTTTGTGATCTGCCATCTCCTGAGCCCTCCCGGCGGCCTCCTGTGCCCCACACCAGGGTGGTCCAAGGGCTTTGCTCTTTTCCAACCCATCCTTTTCCTGCGGTTTTGCTGTCTGCTGAGAAACCGGAGAGGGAAGAGCCCTCCTTCCTTGAGAAAGCCTTTCCTCCTGCTCGGAACACAAGCGGCCTCCCGACCTGCAGACGGCCCTCGCTGCAGAAGTCAGGCTCCTCTCCAAGCACAACTGGCCCCGCGCGTCTGGCCTCAAGTTGCAGCATTCAGGCAGCATGACCTCACCTCCTGGTTTCCAAGAATAACGTGCTGCCTCCCCTGCTGCCTCCCCTGCGCCGTGCCGGGGCTGGCTGCGGGGCCAGGGCGGCTGCCACAGCCCGGCACGGGCCAGCTCCAGGGCTCTGGCTTGTGCCAGGTGCCCCCAGGTAGCCCCGTGCCCACCCCAGGCTGCTCGGCTCCTTTGTGGGCTGCAGAGGTGAGGCAGCAGCTGGGAGAGGGTCTGCAGCACCTGGCTGATCGTGCTGGCCTGTTTTGGAGGAGGGAGAGTTTGAAGCAGGACCAGGGCGATCCCTCCACCAGCTCCAGAGGCTGGCATGGGAACGCAGCTTGGCCTGACCACTCCCCAGAAAACCAGTTGGGAGCCTGGGCAGTCACACTGGGTCAGCATCGTGGTCATATCTGGGGGGATGGTGTTGGATTTTAAATCCTCTGAGGCCTGTATCCCACTGGAATTGGGTCCCACCTTCATCTCTGAGAGATGAAAAACCAGCCTGGTCTGGTGGAAGGTGCCCCTGCTGGATTTTAAATCCTCTGAGGCCTGTATCCCACTGGAATTGGGTCCCATCTTCCTTGCTGGGAGATGAAAAACCAGCCTGGTCTGGTGGAAGGTGCCCCTGCCCACGGTGGGGGGTTGGAGCGAGGTGACCCTCAGGGTCCCTTCCAACCAAACCACTCCGTGATTCTCTTGCTCCCTGAAAACATCTTCTCCTTCCAGCTCTGGCTGGCACGAGGGCTGTGAGCGTGACCGGTGCCTTCAGGCTCATTTTGGGGAGGATGCCCCAAAGGAGATGGATGGGGAGCAGCGCGGGGGCTGGAGCAGGGCACGCAAGAGCAGGTCTGAATGCAGAGAGCTTTAACAGCCTTTTAAACTGTTGTTCCTTTGTACCCCGTGGCTGAGTCATTTCAGAGATTTCAGCCTTTTAAGATCTTACCCATTTGAGGTGGGGATTACAGCGCTGGCAGGTTTAATGGTTGCATTAACTCGCTGCTCCTCTGTGGCCTGGGGAGGGGACTTACGGCCTGAGTCGTGAGTGCTGGTGGACCTGAGATGACCTGAAACAAAAAGTTCTGCCGGAGATGCTGTGAGCCACAAAAATGCCATTTGGAAAGTGTCACTGGGAGGGGGACACGGGATCTACTCTGAGCACTCTGGGAGCTCCCCTGTGGCTCCATCTTCCCTTTGGTGCTGCCGAGGAGGATGGTGGCATCTTCTTGTGGGTAAGGGCCTTCCCTCGGTGCTCTGCTGTGCCCAAGTGCCCCATCCCAGTGGAGGTGAGCTCCCTGGCTCAGCAGGCCTGCAGCTGGCACAGCCTTTGCCGTCATGTGTAATGAGATTATTCAGGCCGTTGGCGTCAGGGCCGCACGTGGTTCTGTGCCCGGCTGCCCTGCGAGCTGCAGCCTAAACCAGAGATAAAGTCCAAAATACAAACCCGGATCTGAATGTTCCTGGGGCGCCCAGCCAGGCTGGGACTTTGCTGCTCTGCTCTTGGTGTCCTTATCCAGTTTGGCCTATAGATTTGGGATCAGGGGAGGGATGGGTTAATTTCCTTTGTCACCATAATTGAGTTTGCTGCCTGGCTTTGTGCCCTTGGCTGCAGGTGAGTGCCCTTTTTGAGTTCAACCCCTCCAGCTCTGCTGGCCCCAGAAGATGGGGGTCAGGCAGGTTTGGGGTCACTGCTGTGTGCCTCACACTCTGGACCATGCTAAACCTGTGGAACAGCAGGCTGGCACTCTGTGCTGTCCCTTTCCCCCTTTCCCAGGGGCTGCAGCACCTCCTGGCTTGGGAGCATCTTCTGAGTTTTCAGGACCGGAGCAGCTCTCGCTGTCCTCCCTCGTCCTCTGGCCCTGGTGCGCGGCACCGAGCTGGGGCAGCCTCTCCAAAGGCTGCTTGCATGTCCTGCCAAGTGTGTGTTTTCAGGGAAATGTGGCTGGAACGCAAGCCGGGGCTGCTGTGGAAATTTGGCAGCGCATCCCCGTCAGGCTGCAATTCCAGTAGCGGCAGCTCATCGCCTCCCGCGCCCGTAGGTGCGGGCGGGAGCCGGCTCCGAGGGGTGTTGCTTGGAAATGGGGCTGGAATCCTGGCTATCTCGGCCGGGCTGGGGGAAAAGCAGATGCAATCGGGTCCAAACAAACCCGAAAGTATGCGTGTTATCCTCGGCTTAGTCTGACAAAAGCAGTAAATAAAATAAAGAGCAGGGGAGGTGTCTGGAGCAGGGATGTGTTTTGAATTCCAGCAGCAATTGGCATCTCCCGGCTCAGGGTCAGGAACAACGTAAATTTGTTCTGTTCCCACTTGTTTCAGTGAACAGGCAGGGGCCACTGTGGGTGTCACCGAGCTGTCACCGTGCTGTGCTGGCTGCCAGAGCCCTGCAGCTCCCCGAGCCACTGTCACCTGTGCCAGGCTCCTCCGGCCAGCCCGCTCCCCTCGGGGCTCTGGGGTGACTCTCTCTCCTCCCGGGCCGTTTCCCAACCCCGCTGCCCGCTGTGCCGGGCAGATGTGCTGAGAGAAAGAGCCCCGGGCAGGCGGCTCTTGCGCAAGCGGCTCTGCCCTGCTGGGAAGGGCGGGCTTGCCAGGAAGTTTAAACTCAGGTTATCTCCTGGAAGTCATCAGAGCTGTGAATTTGGCATTTTCGGCCGGGTGCCTCCCGTGCCTCTGGCAGAGCAGCGCTGGCAGGGGGACAGGGCTGTTTTGGGGAGCCTGGAGGTGCTGCAGCCCTCGCTGGACGCCTGCCCAGGCTCCTGGAGAGAACATTGCCCCCGTGCTGGCCCAGGAGCTTGGAAGGGGCTTGGGGAGCCCTTTGCTTGTGTCCTCGGAGCTGTTTCCCACAGGGAATGACCCCGCTCCTGGTGTGAGGGGCTGTGCAGTTCTGGTGGAGCAGGACACTGACATCTCCCTCTCCATCCTCTCCCACCCCGCTTGTTCCAGTCGGAGCTCAGACTCCCAGTGTCTCTTTGTAAGGAAGAGTTGCTATAAAGAACAACTCTGCCAGGACATGAAATGCTCTGTGGGTGGTGAGATTCAGCAGGGAAGTGCTCCATGTCCTTTGGGGTTTTTGGAAGCCTCTTGGTGGTCCCATTCCCCAGCTCCTTGCTGCTGGAGGAGGCAGCCAGCCCTGCGTGTCAGTGCTGGGCTGATGAAGCCTGGGTGAGGAAGATGCTGAGGGGGTTCTGAACAGATTAAAGTGTGGTCACTGGGTGCTGCTGAGCTGCAGCTTGGGCTGGTGCTGGGTGGGAGCCAGAGCTGCTTCTTCCTGGGAGCTTCAGAGCAGGTCTGAGGCTTCTGCCTCTGCCGCAGTCTGGAGGAGCTGTGGAAGGTGATGTCTGTGTGCCTCAGTGCAGTGCTTCGGGGTGATATTCCCATTTCTGGGCACAGCTCTGGCCCTGTGGGTCCAGTTAATGAGAGCAGGGAGAGGGTTTAGGCAGCTCTGTGTGTCCCGTTAGCTCAGTTTGCCAGGCTCTGGCAGCGAGGGCAGCGTGTTCTCAGCAGGCTTTAACCAAAGCATTCCTTTCATGTTTCCTTCTCCTCAAGGACTGCCCTGAAACAAGCGGGCAAATGTCACCGGAGCAGGGTTGGCCTGGGACGTGGTGCTGGTGCTTCGAGGGTTTCAGTGACTTAACTCCTGACCACCACTGGACATCTGGATCTTGTACCCAGCTCGAATCCAACCCCCCGGCATCCCTGGCCCCTTCCCTGGGAGAGAGGGGGCAGTGCAGTGTGGGTGCTGTTCACAGGGGCTGCTCGAGGCTTCATTTCTCCCTCTCGCTCAGGAAACGAGGCTCTGCTCACTCGAGGTGTTGCTCTGGGAGGCTCTGCTCACTCGGGGTGTTGCTCCAGGCTCCGTGGGGCCGTGCCAGCCCCCTGCTCCCCGCAGTGCCCCGGGCTGTGCTGCCCCGGGGTTGTGGGGGAGCCGCGGGGGCTGCCTGAGCCCGGGGGTGCGCGGCCGAGCCGCACAAAGGCTGCCCTGTCTGCTCTTTGGCTTCCCCCGGCCCTAAGCTCTCCTCGTGAATAAGTGGGATTGAAAAAGCTTAAATTCATACAAAGCAGGGCCCAGGAGCCCCTGGCTGAGCTGGAGGGAGCAGCTGCCCCCTGCTCACCCCGTGCCCCGGGGCTGCCCCCGCACCCGGGGGTCCCGGTAACGCTGCCCTGGGGTGAGGGTGTGTGTCAGGCTGGCTGTGGGGAGAGGTTTCTTTTTAAAAGCTGGGTATGAGAATGCCCGGGAAGAGCAGGCTGTTTGCCAAGCGAGCAGCAGTAGCTGCAGGAGGAGATTTTTCTGTTGGTTTGTTTAAATATCCGTGCGTTTATCCTTTTATCCCCTCTCCGTTTTAATCTAGCAGGCAGAATGAGTCCAAACCACTTGCTGCCTGTGGTATTTGGTAGGAAATCAAGTAGCCTGCTGGTAAACACTGTCACGCAGTGGGGTACTGAGCCTCCATGGGAGGATCAGTGGCTCTTTTCCCGTGCCTTTTCCACACGTTTTTGCTGCGTATTGAAAAGATGCAAGAGCACAGAACCTCTGCGGTCAAGCCAGGCTGGATCAGGTTTGATGGGGCTCTGAGCAACCTGGTCTAGTGGAAAGTGTCCCTGCCCGTGGCAGGGAGTTGGAATGAGATGAGCTTTAGGGTTCCTTGTAACCCAAACCCCTCCATGATTCAATGACTCCTTGCCCTGTGTTGAGCCCAGCCTTGGTAACGCCAAGAGAGGGGAAATTCCCCTCTGGTGTTTTTGGCAGTTTGTGCTCCCAGGCACTCCACGGTGAGCTTTGCACACTTTGGCCGAGGTGTTTCGAGGTGATGGTGCTGACTGGACGCTGCTGGTCCAGGCTCTGTCCCAGCCTCACCAAACCTCCCCAGCTCCGGGGCCGCGCGGCTGCTGCCGACAGGTGCCGTGGAGGCTCCCGGGGCTGCCAAAAGCCTGCAGGGAGCTAAGAATAGCCACCGTGTCCTGAGAGCTTTAATGTGGTGCCAGCAGGATGCAGAGAAGGGCTTTTTTAAAAATAGAAACACAACTGTGTTTTCCTGCTGGCTGGAGGAGTCTCGGGGTGGCTGCTGGATGAGGAGTGCCCCGCTCGGCTCCTGGCTTGGCACGAGGCTCTCACATTTTCACTGCGTTGCTTCAGAGCCCAGGGTTTCCCCTAAAATACTGACTGCTGTGGGTGAAGTGGAAGTGCACAACCTTAGGGTAGTGCTGGGTCTCGAGTCTGAGGCGTTGCTTGGCTCTTAACCCACGTGGGCTCGTGGCAAACGGGGGTTTCCACCAGCTCTGCTGCAGGTCCTCTGGGGTGCTGGGGTTGTACAACCTCCGTGTGATGGGAGGAGGAGGAGGAGAGCGGCCCGTGGGGCAGGGACAGCCTGGGGGGCTGCAGTGAGAGCTGGGGGGGTGTTTGGGTGAGGCTGGTGAAGGATGGTGGGGGATGTGTGCCCCTGAGCAGCTGTGGATCACCCAGAGGTGTGCAATCCCCTCTTGTCCCTCTGCCCTTCACTGCCATCCCCTCTCCTTGCACACATTGCTGCCCCTCTCCCTGCCCTGGGCATCGGAGCTGGTGGTGACAGGTTCGTGTCTGCTGTGCNGCTGTGCCATGTGAGGGGAGCAGCAGGAGCAGGAGGAGGAGGAGGAGGAGGAGGAGGAGGAGGGCTGTCGGTGGCTGCAGGGCCCCTGCCTCGCCGAGCACCCGCACAGACAAAGCCCTGTTATGAAATCCCCGAGCTGCTCCCGGCCCGGCCTTTCCCTGCTCCAAACAAACCCGCAGCGGCCACCCAGCACGGGAGCTGTGTGTGCCACGCTGGGAAGAGGCACAGAGCTGCTCCCAGCGCCCTGGCAGCCTCCAGACTGCCGTGGGCATCGTGCCCGTGCGGGTTCCCTGCGATTCCAGCCCCTCTGGCACTGCTCGGGTGCTGCCAAGGTGGGCGGTGGGTCCCAGCAGAGAGCCCAGCTGCACATCCTGGGCTTATCTCAGCAAGGTGTTTGCTGTGCCCTGGTGCCGACAAATCCCGTGACAGGGGTGAAACTGTGTTAAACAAACAGCTGAGGAAGGACAGAATGATGCAAAGCGGTGCTGTCGTCACCGAGCTTCGGGGGTGCGTAAATGAAACCCTCCCCAGGCTTGGCACTGGCAGAGGAAACACATCCCGAGGCCATCCTGCTCCCAGTGCCAGTGGTGCTTCGGGAGGGGTTGGCCTTGATGCAGCTCTGTGTTTCAGTTTGTTTTTTTCCCTTCTTTGAATATATATGTATTTATTTATGCTGCTCTAAGATCTGTGTTGGAAGGCTGCAGGCAGGGTCCCTGTGCTGGGGGGTGGGTGGCAGCCTCTCCTCTGTCCCGTGGGGGGCCCTGCCCGTGGGCTGAGCCCTGAGAAAGTTCATTTTGGGGCAGAGCTTGAGCTCGGGAGCTGCCGGGAAGCTGTGGGTGTTGTGGGGCTTCTTCTGGCAGGGCTTCAGGGCTGCTCCGCTCGCGGGCGTGGGTCTGGGCCTCTCCCCAAAATCACTTCCAGCTGAAACGTTCAGGGAATGGGTGGACACGTCCAAAAACAGAAGCAGTTCTGGGATGTAGGTGTGGGGAATCCAGAGCTGTCCCTGGGGTCAGAGGTGGCCGTGGGGTCAGGCAGGGCTGTCCCCAGGGTGGGTGTGAGGCTGGTGGAGCAAGGGATGCTCCGAGGGCGCTGTGGTCCCTCTGACACCAAGGGGAAGCCCCTGGCTGTGGGGTGCAGGGCTGGGGGAGGCAGCACCGTGCAGTGCTGGTGGTAAGGGGTTTTTTCAAGCTCTGCCTGTGGGACGGAAGCACAAAGGACATAGGTCAGCCCTGAGTTAATGGTTTACATCAGTGCTTACTTCGGGATTAATCACACCTGCAAATATCAACCACTTCCTATCATTAAAGCACATGTGTGCTTTTCCGTTCGCGGCGTTGTCAGCTCCAACAGCAAATCTGGCAAGGAGAGGGTTGGGAGGAGGAGCTGACCCCGGCCCTCAGCTCTGCAAGAGCTGGAAGGTGAAGGTGTTGGTGTTGTGTGTGGGGCAGACCCGCTGGCTGTGGCTGGGAAGATCTCCTTCCCATGGCTCCTTATTTTCCTTTCACTTTGTGTTGTGTGGATAAAAGGCCATGGGATCAGGGGTTTGGTTTGCAGAGAGCATCTGAGCATCCCCCCCCAGAATGGCTCCATTCAGAGCTGGGCTGTGCCTTCTTCTGGCCCCCAGACAGTCGGTCCCTTCCCTGCTCAAACCCGGTGCTCTGGTGGCTCCTGGTGGGCAGTGACATCCTGGATGTCTTTAGGAATGGGTGGGATGGGCTGGGTTGGAGCATTCTGGCCGCTGTGACCCCCTTTGTCGCTGTGGGATTCCTGGGGAGGTCCTGGCAGGGTGGTGGCTCCGTGGGCCCTGTGGCACAGCAGGACGTGGCACCCTGTGGCCGTGGCTCGTGCCTGGGCTGCTCCTGGCTCCTCACCCGGTGCCTCCTGGAGGGATGAGCCTCGGGTGAGTCAGCAGAACCCAGCGCTGCTGCTGGGGGCTGGAAGGAAGAGGAGGATCCCAAAACAAAAACATGGGACTGAATAGGCCCCTAATTTTGTTTTTCTCAGATAAATGAAGCCGAAACTCTTTGTTTCTCTTCTTTAAACACCAGCCCCAGCCTGTTGCTGGGTGTGAGTCAGCGGGGATGCTTCGTGCTGCTGCCGTGCTGCCATTTACCTGCTCTGACTTTTTCCTGGGAGTTTCACAGCCCCTTCCCACCCACCTCCGTCTCCTCCCCCCACCCTCATCCCCAATGCCTCCACCATGCTGGTGCCCTCCCCTCAGCATCCAGGGTGCTGCTCCTGGGCACCCACTCGGGCACTTCACCTCCAGGGTGTGCCAAGAACGTTTTTGCTGCCGGGAGATGGGCTCTGCAGCGCGGGGCTGGCCGGGGGGCAGCGCCCCGACCGCGCGGGGGGCACGGGCCCCTGGCAGGTGGCTCTTATTTAAACCCAGGCCTCTCTTCTGCTCCTCGCCTTTGTGTGCCTCGAGAGGCTTTTGTTGCCGCCTGAAAAGGCTGAATGGCTGCTGCATCTGTCGCAGGGGGAGAGCGGGGCGAGGAAATGCTCAGCAGATGCCCCGGGCAGGGGGGGAGAGCGGGGCGGGGGGTCCCGAGCATCCCCCGCCGGGCAGGGACCCCCGCCGGACAGGGACCCCCGCGGGAGCCGCAGCTGAGAGCACGGGGGACCCGGGGTTGTGCAAGGCTGGAGAGCAGCGAGGCCCCTTGTGAAAGCGCCGTGTGAGAGCCGCCTCTTCCCTCGGCCCATCGCCCTCCTCCTTCCCGCGCCCCGTTGCGACATCGCCCGCAGGAGCGGGGCGAGCGCTCCGCATCTGCCCCCGCCGCCGCATCTGCCTCCCTCCGTGCGCCGGCTGCTCCCGGCGGGGATTTTAGCTCTCCCCTCGCTCACGCTGCCTCTTCATGCCTGGCTGGCTGCTCGTCTCGGGCCGTGCGGCGGGGAGGCTCTCCCTGAGCTCGCCGTGCTGGCTCCGGGTGTTGCTCGGAGCGCCGCGATCATTCAGGCCGGGAGAATGCGGCCGAGCAGCTCGAGCGTGTGTGTGTCAGCTCGCGTTTGCTCGGCCTCGCTTGCCTCTCCTGTCTTGCTCTGTCTAATCTAAATAATTCTCTCTTGCTGGGATCCGTTCTCCAACCTTTCCATTTTCCCTGAGGGGAGAGAACGCGGAGGATGGAGCCGGCTGCTCTCGTGTTGGTCAGAGCCTCAGCATCCGCCCGGTTCTGGTGGCACTGCCCCCATCCCTGGGGAAGGTGGGTAGCTGATGCCTGGTGCTGTCCTGCCTTGCAAACCAGCTTGGATGAAGCCACCTGCGCCAGGGAGCAGAGCCACCCCCCAAACACTCATCCCGGGGTGGCAGGACGGGGCACGCTGCGGGCAGGATGCTGCCGGACCCACGCGCGGCTCCTCCTCCGGACGCCTCACCTCTGCTCTCTGGCTTTCCCCGGGCAAAACGAACGTGAGGATGAGGCTTTTGCCTGGTCTCTTGGGGCTTCAAACTCTTTCTGCGGCTGTTTGGGCGTGGGCAGAGCAGAAATGAAGCCCGGCTTGGGAAAGTCCCTCACCAGGGCAGCCGGGCAGGTTGTGGTGGGTGTAAGCAGCGGGGATGGGGTTAATGTAAAGGTTTATGTAAGAGCCACGGTGGTGTGGGGGAGGCTTCCTGAGCTGCACCTTTAATTGTTACGGCCTTGTGGTTCAGCCATGAATTTCCCTCTGTTTGGTAACACAATTCCTCTTCGGGGCTCTGGGACTCGTGATTTTATTTCTCTGTTGTAGTTGATGAACACCAAAAGTGGAACCAGGCTTTGCTGCTTCCATGTCCTTCTGCTGCCCCTGGCAGGGACTGGGGCAGCTTGGGGTTCATTACCTGTGGGCTCCCCAAATATTCTGGCATTACAGGCTCGGCTCAGTCCAGGGAGAGGTGGGAACAGCCTGTGCAAAGCTTCCAGCACCGGCCCTGCAAATGTGTAAAGCAGCTGACGCCAATTGGCAGCGAGTTTGCAGGGGAAGATTAGAAGAGGAAAATCCTTTGAAGAGAAACCCTTTTGCTTTATTAGGAAAAAATGCTCCTTGCCCTGTGCTAGCCGGGTCAGGGAAATCCAAAGCCTGTGTGTGTGATCCAGGCAGGGGGAAGCTCTGCTTCGCTTCCCTGCTGATAATTTGGGGGATGACAGCCTGCCTCTCTTCGCTGTAGGTTTATTCTTACTGCAGCTCAAGAAGGGTTTATTTTAACCCCTGTGGTGCAGACAGGTGCTGAGGGGAGCTCCTGGGGGTGGCTTGGGGGCTGGGTACACTCCTGCAGGTCCTGGTGGAGGGCTTGGTGCTGCATGGCCTGTGCTGTTCCAAATACACACGGATCAAAATACACACGGAAATAAAACCACCCTGCCTGCAAGAGCAGCTGGAGGGGTGAGTGTGGGGCAGCCCTGGAAAATGGACAGCTCAGGTGTGAGCCTGATCCTCACTTTCCATGGAATTTCCCCGTGGGAGGTGGGTTTTTCCTGGGCGAGCTCTTGCACAGGGATATCCTGCCCATCTGAGTGTTCCTGGCTCTCTGAGGGGCAGCAGCGTCTTTGGGGCTGTGGTGGCACCCACAGCGAGGAGGAACAGTGGTACAGTGTCCTCGGGCACCTCCTGCCGTGCCAGGGGAGGAGGGAGCTTCCTTTTCCAACCTGTCGTGACTCATGGAACATCATCCCAGGAGGGGGCGGCGAGACTGAATCAGTGGTGCCTGAGGACACGCTCGGAGAGGGAACGTGAGCGTGGGCAGCTGCAGCCCCCTGCTCTGCTCCAGAGCTTTCCTTCCTTCCTTCCTCGTGCCCACCCACCTTTGCTGTGCTTGTCCTGAGGTGATGGGGGGAAATTCAGCTCCCTGTGGTGCCGAGCTCTTCCTCGGAGCTGAAGCTCGGTTTTGATGCCCGCAGGACCGGGCTGGAGCCTGGATTTGTGTTTGGGTTTGTTCAGAGAGGTGCTGTTCCTCTGCAGACTCCCTGATGAGCTGTTGTGTTTTCAGGAGCTGCTTCCAGGGTTTGTCTTTCCAAGGTGGGGCAAAACCCAGAGCTGCTGCAGGAGCTCGTGAGGAGCCTTTGCTGCTCTCGGGGTCCTGAGCATGTTAGGCTGGGCTGGGCTGGGCTGGGCTGGGCTGGGCTGGGCTGGTTTTGCTGTGCCATCCGCTGANGCTGGGCTGGGCTGGGCTGGATTTGCTGTGCCATCCGCTGATGGCAGCAGTGAGGGAGCCCTGGGCTGCAGGGCTCTAATGAAGCTAATGAGGGTGTTTAGCTGGGCACAGAACTAATTCCTCTCGCAGCATGGAAAGGCTCCTGGGGCAGCTGGGCTGAGCCAAGGCACAGGCTGGCAGCAAACGCTGTCTGCCTGAATCTCCGAGGTGTCAGGCGGCTGAGAGGGGAGCTGGAATGCGGCTGAAAGCTGAATTTCCTCCCTAATTGCCAGGAGGGTGGAGTGGCCCTTTCCCTGCTCCCCCTCCTTTCCTGCAGGGAGGTACCCTAGCGGGAAGCAGAGATGGGATGGGCAGAGCTCTGGGCTGGCACAGCTCTGGGCTGGCACAGCTCTCCTGGCTGTCCCCTGTCCCGGGTGATGTTGGAGGGACCCAGGGATGCTCCGTGACGATGAGCTGATGTTTGGAGATGTTCAGCGGCTGCAAATCTGACCTAAAGCACCCAACAGCCATATTGGGGAAGGGATGCAGCTCCTCCGTGTCTGAATCCTGCCC
This sequence comes from Pachycephala philippinensis, assembly GCA_013397055.1. Classification (NCBI taxonomy): domain Eukaryota; kingdom Metazoa; phylum Chordata; class Aves; order Passeriformes; genus Pachycephala; species Pachycephala philippinensis. The sequence continues at coordinate 38,682 of VWZT01002849.1, forward strand.
GGGTTTGCTCCGAGGTGGTGGCAGAGCTTCCTCCGCAGCGCTGCCCTTGTGCCCTGTCCCGGGGACGCTTGTGTAACTCAGGGATCCGGTTACTGCCCGGCTCAGCTGCCGGAACCCTCCTCTCCAGCAGGAGCAGACAGGAGTGCAGCGTTTTCCGTCTGAAATAATGAATTTTGATCTCCAAGGAGCCCTTCTTTGGAAGGGGAACAGGAGACAGCAGCTGGAAAAGCTGAACTGAGAGCAGCTCTCAGGAGTTCCAGCAGCTTGTCCCGGCTGCTGCCATTGAAGGGTTAACCCTGGTTGTGTTCCAGTTGCAAAATCAGCTGCGGCGGGATGGGGGCAGTTCACCCTCGCTGAACCTCAGGGGAAACACGAGGTGATTTTCCCATCCCAGCCTCCTCGCTGGGAGCCAAGAAATATAAATCTTGCCCTGGACACCAGAGCTAAATCAGGGCCGTGGGCAGCGCTGCCACACCCCCAAATACGCTGGATGTGGAGTTCTGTGATCAGAACAGTGCCAGGGCATCACCCACCAGAGGTTTCACTGCTGGCTGGGGCTGGGGAATGGGAGGGAAGGATGGCAGCAACCTCAAGAGGACAAACGGGTGGATGTGCTGCTCTTGCCCCACCTCTGCATCGTGCTCGGCACATTCCCGGCACCCCAGGGCACAGGGAGCCGGTGCCTGTGCTGAGGGCAGGAGGTTTTGGGTGCAGCAGATGATGCTGGGCCTGAGGGCTGCCTCTGCCGTGGCTTGGCCATCCCCACGTCCCTCCTGCAGCAGCGATGGCCTTCCCCACGCAGCCTCTGTGCATCTGGCCTTCAGCTGCCCCTCGCGCCGCTGCCACCGGGAACATTTCCTAAATTGACCAAATCATTCCCTTAACGAGGCTTAATCTGCTCCTCTCGAAGCCTCTCCATCACCTCTCCGTGCCCAGGCAGCAGGGGAGCGGAGGGAGCAGCTGGATCACAGCTGGGTGTTCCGAGAGCTCTGGGGCAGCTCTTTGCTCCTGGAGCTTGTCTGGGTACAAAAACAAATGTCAGGGCTGTGCTGGTGCAGGTAATGGAGGCTGCTGCTTCCTACTTCATTAGAAATCCAATTAATCTCCTATAAAAGCGCTCGGAGTGACCTCTAAAAACGGGATGTATTTTGCTGTACCTCTGCTGTTTGTCTTGTGCAAAATGATGTTAACTAGCTGCTTCCTGCTGGTCCATTTTCCCAGCGCATAATTACAAATTGTTTTGGTTTTTTTCTTTTCTTTTCAGCTTCCTGGCTCCCCACGCCAGGCTCTTCAGAGTGGGGCTGCGAATAGCCAGGCTTTTCTTCCAGTCCCCTTTGCATGGCTCCTCGGGGGGCTGGTGTTACTCCTGCTGACGGTTTTGGCTTCTGCAGGATCCAGTTTTTAGGGTGCTTAAGCAATAGAGGAGCAAGGAGGGGCTGTCCAACCTCCTGCCCTGAGTTCCTTTCGCCCCGAGGCTGTCGGTGCCTCGCTAAAGGAGTTGTGCAAAGGTTGACTTGGCCACTTTGGTGCTTGCTGAGCTCCCGATGGTTTGGTGCCTCCCCACCCCACATCCAGCACAGGTTGCCACAGGTTTCCTCTGCCTCGGGAAGCAGGAGAGCTGAGGAGGGGGAGAGGTGTGACCCAACCCTGGGGAAGTGTTTCGGGTGGGTGGCTGAAGGGCACGTCCTGTCTGTGCCTTTCCCCGTGGCAAGGGACGAGCGCTGTGCCAGGCAGGGATGCAAATCGCTGTTCCTGTGCCAGGGCAGCACTGTCAGTGAGTGTTTCATCTGGAAATGGGACCTGTGTGGGTTTTGGGAATTAATCCTTGTTCCTGTGAGGTCCCCACCGCGCTGGGCACCCCCCTGGGTCCTGCAGCGCATCCCAGGGCTGATGCTCCTCCGCCCCTGGAGAGGTCAGCGGGGTCAGAAGCCCTTTTCTGTCTAAATCTTGGTGAAATGACCAAAGCTGCTGTTTCCTGCAGGGTGGGGGGGTGTTTCCACATCCCCACGGCTGTTCCGAGGGGCAGAGCTGCTCCGGAGGGGGTTTGGCTGAGCCCGGCCCCGAAGGCTGCCAGGGACAGGAAGGAAAACGAAAACTGAGCTCGAGATAGACACGTTTATTGTTCTATATTTAGGAGCACGATAATTAAGGCTGGTTGTTTATCCTGACAAACATCATAATTAATAGTCCATGGCAGGCAAGCAAATCCTTCCTGCATCTGGGAACTGTGAGCTGTCTTTGGGAAGGGCAGGGGGCTCATTGGAGAGCTGCTGTTTAGGGAACATCTGGAGGTTTGCTGTGTCCCCTCCCCAGGCACGGGGGCTGGTGGGCTCTGAATCTGTGCTGAGGGAGCGTTTGTGGTCTGGAGGGCCCCGTGGAGCAGCAGGGTGATGGACGGGAAATAATGGGGGACAGCAAAGGGCAGAGCGAGGATGCTTGGTGGCACCCAGGGGTGCAGTGGTGGAGGTATCAGGGTGCAGAAACCGGCTCGTAAATGCAGTAGATGTTGCCGGTGGGGCACTGGGAGGTGACAGACAGCCAGAATAAGCTTTCACCATCCTCGGGAGGAAGGGCAAAATGCTGAGGGCACACGGCTTCTCCGTGCTCCCACTAGATGGGGATGGAGGCATTGCCAGAGCGCTCTCGCTGCGCCCGCGGGGAGCGCCCGGCCCTCGCCCCCGCGGCCTCTCGGTGGCCACGGTGCCAGCCGGGGGTCACGACCCAGCTCCCGGGGGCGGCTCGGGGCTGACGGCGTCTCCCTTCTCCCGCAGATGCTGCAGGACTGCCCCAAAGCCCGCAGGGAAGTGGAGCTGCACTGGCGAGCGTCGCAGTGCGCGCACATCGTCCGCATCATGGACGTCTACGAGAACCTCTACCAGGGCAGGAAGTGTCTGCTCATCGTCATGGAGTGGTGAGTGCCACCGAGGGCACCCCGGCCCTGCGGGGTGGTGCCAAAGGGGGGTGGGCATCTTCCAGCACGGGGGACACGGGGGGGATGCAGCCCGTGAGCCGCGGTGGTGCCAGGCAGAGGAGCTGGTGTTGGGGGGACGGGGGCACGGCCGGGGCTGCGCTGGCTCTGAGTCATTGCGAGAGCGCGCTCGGCTCCGCCAGGCTCGGGGCCTGTGGTTGCCACAGGTGGGTCATAACCAAACTGGCTTTGGCCATCGAAAGCCGGGGTAGGCAGCGGGTTCCTGGCAGCCCAGCAGCCTGGGTGGGGCAGCAGCCGAGCCGAGCTGGCACCTCTGGCACTGCCCTGGCACCTCCTGCAGCGGCCCCTGAGCAGCTCAGGTTTGGGTAGGTGCTTGGTATTAACCTGAGGAGGGATGAAGGGGAAAGTATTGAAACCACATCCCAACCGCAGCTGTGATTTGATGCAGCTTCCTTGCCAAAACCTCTGCTCTGGCACGCTGGTAGGTCGCCCGGGGGGGCGGCGGGTGCAGGAGCACCACGAGCAGCGCTGGGGCAGGCGGCACAGCAGCCCCCAGAGCAGCTCCTGGGGGGGACAGGCACCTGAGACCCACCCTGGGACTCTGGGGATGGGAAGGGGTGTGCGGTGGGGACAGAAGGGGTGGCTGAGGGGTAGCAGGAGAGTCCCCAGGACTGCTCTGTGACCGAGGGATGCTCTGGGGGTAATGCCCATTGCAGGGCAGGGTTTGACTTCCAGCAGGAGCAGGGTGTGTCTCCATCCTGAGGGCTCTGGATCCATCCTGGCGGGCTCTGGGTCCATCCTGAGGGCTCTGGATCCATCCTGCCGGGCTCTGGATCCATCCTGCCGGGCTCTGGATCCATCCTGAGGGCTCTGGATCCATCCTGAGGGCTCTGTGCAGCAGAGGGCCCCGAGGGCTGCAGGCCATTGCTATTGCAGATGTCGAGGGAATATCGAGGAGATGCTATCGGCACTGGGAAATCCAAACTGTTTCTGCTTTAGTCAGATAAGGCAGGGGCAGGAAGTGCCCTTACCCCGCTCTCATGGAGAATTCTCCCGTATCTCAGTCCTGATCTCTCTGGGAGCTGCGTTTTCCCCGAGGAGGGAACCCCAGCAATGGCTCTCCAGCACCTCAGTGGGACCTGGCCCAGCTGCAGCAGGTCCCAGCCTGGGGAGCCCCCTGTGACACCGCTGGTGTCTCAGCCCTGCCCTGAGCTCTGCTCAGCACTTCTCTGCTGGGTTATGGTGCTGCCGAGGGAGCTGCCTTGTGAGCAAAAGGAGGCCACGTGTGCTGGGAGCGCTCTCGCCAACTTCCAGCCACACTTGGTGCCTTTACTGTAAATGTGTTTCCGTGGGCTGCTGGGGTGACCACGTCCGCCCGCGCCTCTGCCAGCACAGAGCCACTGCCCTGCTCGTGTCGGGAAGGGGGAGGCTCTGAAACGCCCCAGAAACACCAGCCCAGGGACGTGGATGGGGAAGGGGATTGTTTCCTGCTGAGCAGCAGAGGGCTGGAGGCAGCTGGTGGCAGTGTGGGATGGACCCACGGAGTGTAACACTGTGTGTTTCCTTTCCAGCTTGGATGGCGGGGAGCTCTTCAGCCGCATTCAGGACAGGGGAGACCAGGCCTTCACAGAACGGGGTATGGGGCCCACGCCCTGCTGGGCTTTCAGTCCAGCCCATTCCCCTCAATGCCCCTTTTAATCCCCAGCAGAGCTTTGCACTCAGGAATGAGGGATGTGGGTGCAAGGGCCCTGCTTTTCATGTGCACTCGAGAGCAGGGTTAGGGGCTGTTCCCACACCCTGTCCATCCCACTGCTGTCAGAAACACCCACCTCCCTCAGAAAATTGAGTCCATCGGCTGTGGTTCTTGTGGATCTCATTAATCTCATTCCCTCTACTCCTCTGGCCAGGAAAAGCAACCACACACCCCAAACTCTGAGCCCGTTGCCCCCTTGCTCCCCATCCTAAGGGGAAGCCTTTCCCAGCTGGATTCCTTGCTGATTGGGTGTCCTAAATGGTGCAAGCCCCTCCTTGGTATTAGGATCAGGGGCTGGACTCTGCCCCATTCCTTCTCCTGGGGGTTTCCAGGAGCTGCAGGCTCCTTACCCAGAGATGGGGAGTGGCAGAGACTCCATGGAAAGGGGGGCTTCGAGTAGAGAAAACCCCTTTGACCTCAGCCAGGTTCTTTGACTCGTGGTTTGTAGAGTCACCCAGGGAGTGGTGCCCTTTTTAACTTGCCTATGAAAGCTTCTGATGGTTTCTTTGCTGCTTCAGAGGCCTCAGAGATCATGAAGAGCATTGGGGAAGCCATCCAGTACCTGCACTCGATCAACATCGCGCACCGGGACGTGAAGGTACCACCCTGCACCCCCCTTGGCTGTGCCAGGCCCGGGCTGCCCCAGCCCTGCTGCTCACTGCCCCTTCCCCGTGTGTTCCCAGCCCGAAAATCTCCTGTACACCTCCAAGAGGCCCAACGCCGTGCTGAAACTCACCGACTTCGGCTTCGCCAAGGAAACCACCACGCACAACTCGCTGGCCACCCCCTGCTACACGCCCTACTACGTGGGTGAGTGCCCGGGGTCTGGGCTCGGGGCTTTGCGGGGCTGGGGGGGTTTGGAGGGTGCCACATCCATCCCATCACCTCTGCACCCAGCCCGGAGCCTGAGCTGCAGCAGGGAGCTGGGGCAGCACTGCTCTGCTCCAGGCAGCGCTTCCGACAGTGCCCGGGGCTGCGGGCGGCTCTCGGTGTCTCCACGGGATGTCAGAGCCCTCTCACCCCGTGCTGCCACTCGGATTTAGGGTTTTCTTTCTGTCTTCACCAGCCCCAGAGGTGCTGGGCCCAGAGAAGTACGACAAGTCCTGTGACATGTGGTCCCTGGGTGTCATCATGTACATTCTGTAAGTGTGAGGGTTCCTGTCCCTCCTGCTGGGCTCAGCTCCTGCTCCTGGCACTGCCCCGTGCCCCGCAGGGGCTCCTGGGGGCATTTCTGGGGTGGCACATGGACTCTGTTCCCTCTCCTGGCGCAGGCTGTGCGGGTACCCCCCCTTCTACTCCAACCACGGCCTGGCCATCTCTCCGGGCATGAAGAAGCGAATCCGAATGGGCCAGTACGAGTTCCCCAATCCCGAATGGTCCGAAGTGTCAGAGGAAGGTAAACGTGGTCCCCGTGGTGGCTGTCCCCAGGCTGAGCCCTCCTTTTGAGGGCTGGGGGGAGCCTGGGTGTGTTGGGGTCACCTCTCAGGGGTGCAGCATCTGCCCCTCGGCTGGGGAGGCTTTTGCTGAAGGGTTTGTGCAGGGTCAGGTGCGGGGCACTCAGGAGAGGGGTGCAGGGGTTTTGGGGCTGGGTTTGGAGCTCAGGAGAGCCCCCGGGAGCTGCTGGCTCCTGACCCTGCCCCAACCCTCGCAGTGAAGCAGCTGATTCGCAACCTGCTGAAAACAGACCCCACCCAGCGCATGACGATAACGGAGTTCATGAACCACCCCTGGATCATGGTGAGCGTGGGGTGGGTTGGGATCCCTGGGATGGGATGGGATGGGATGGGACGGG
>VWZT01002849.1:47603-80870 GCA_013397055.1 Pachycephala philippinensis
TTATCCATTGGCTTATACTAATCTTCCCGGTCTGCTCTTCGGTCCTTTGGATTAAAGACACTTCAAGCGTCGCCCAGTCTCTCCTCCTTGCTTGTGTGGCTGTGAAGAACCCCCCAGTGCTTCAGCTGCTCTCCCCGTGTCCCAAAATTGCTCTTTTTCCCACCAGAGAGGCCGAGCTCCCCGGGATGTTCTCCAGGGACCCCAAATCCCTTTGCCAGGGGATGCTGCTCGAGCTCTGGTGGCTGCTGCAAGGGGAGTTCCCTCCCCAGCACGTGTCACCCACCCGGGGCTGGGGCTCTGGGGCTCTGGGGTGATGTGGGATGGTGTGGGGTGATGTGGGGTGATGCGGGACAATGTGGGATGATGGTGTGGGATGGTGTGGGATGGTGCGGGATGATGTGGGACGGTGTGGGGTGATGTAGGGTGATGTGGGATGATGTGGGGTGGTGTGAGGTGATGTGGGGTGATGCGGGACAATGTGGGATGATGGTGTGGGATGGTGTGGGATGGTGCGGGATGATGTGGGACGGTGTGGGGTGATGTAGGGTGATGTGGGATGATGTGGGGTGGTGTGAGGTGATGTGGGGTGATGCGGGACAATGTGGGATGATGGTGTGGGATGATGTGGGACGGTGTGGGGTGATGTGGGGTGATGTGGGGTGATGTGGGGTGGTGCGGGACAATGTGGGATGATGGTGTGGGATGATGTGGGGTGATGTGGGGTGGTGCGGGACAATGTGGGATGANTGAGGTGATGCAGGATGATGTGGGATGGTGTGGGATGATGCAGGGTGATGTGGGATGATGTGGGGTGGTGTGAGGTGATGTGGGGTGCTGCGGGACGGTGCGGGATGACGGTGTGGGGCACTCGGGACCCGCGGCCCTGGGTGTTTCCCCCCGGTGCCGGCAGGGGCCACTCCGGGCCCGGGCTCGGGGGTGCCGCGGCTGCCGCCGGCCGTGCCCGGTCCCCGCTGTCACCGCCGGGGNCGCCGGGGCTGGGGGAGCTGCGGCTGCCGGTGCCGGTGCTGGCGGCGGGAGAGGAGGAAGTGGTGAGCTCCTCACGTGCCTTCCTCACCCTCATCACCTCCTGCGGGGGAGGAGGCGGGATGGATGCTCCTGGCACGGCTCGCTGGGCTCTGCTGCGCATCCCTGCTGTGTTTGCCAGGGCAGGGGAACGGCTTCAGACTGGGAGAGAGCAGGTTTGGGTTGGACATCAGGAAGAAATCCTTCCCTGGGAGGGTGGGCAGGGCTGGCACAGGTGCCCAGAGCAGCTGTGGCTGCCCCTGGATCCCTGGCAGTGCCCAAGGCCAGGCTGGAAGGGGCTTGGAGCAGCCTGGGACAGTGGGAGGTGTCCCTGCCATGGCAGGGGTGGCACTGGGTGTCTTTAAGGTCCCTTCCCACCCAGACCAGCCTGTGGCTGTGTTTCTAAGCAGCAGAGGGGCTGCAGGGGGTCAAACCCCACAAAGATGCTGCGAGAGGGGAGCCGGGAACAGCCCCGAGGAGCTCCAGCCTCCTCCTCCAGCCTCCCCTGCGCACCCGAGCCGGGAGGGGCCTCTCGGGCTGCCGAGTTCCCCAGCTGTGAGCTCAACCCTGGCACCAGCCCAGGCCTGGTTCTCAGATGCCTTTTCTCCTCTGGAGAGGAAACGTGGCTGCTGCAAACAGCCCAGCGGGCAGAGGTGTGAGGCACGGGCAGAGGCACGGGCAGAGGGGTGAGGAACAGGCAGAGGCACAGGCAGAGGCACGGGCAGGNNNCGGGCAGGGGTGTGAAGCACGGGCAGAGGTGTGAAGCACGGGCAGAGGTGTGAAGCACGGGCAGGATTTTCCATCCCCCAGCACCCCCAAGCTCTCCCCAAGCTTGCGCAGGTTCAACGTTTTGGAAAAAAACAGAAGATTCTCTAAACAAACGTAATCCCGGTAATGAACCCCGAGGCGGTCTCGGAGGGGGTGAGGTTCAGGTTTCTTCTATTACCGAGATCCTGTTCTGGAAATTACGGGGCTCACTGACACAAATCTCAACTCCGGTGGGAAGATTTGTGGCTTGAAGTGTTTTCTGTGTGTGTTTGGGGAGGGAAGAGCAGAGCGGGCCCCAATGGCTGATTTGCCCCCTCCGCTCCCCCCAGTTTGGCTCTGGGATTGAAGCCATCAGTGGAGACCAGGGATCCCAGAGTGATCCTGAAGCTTCCCAGGCTTTCCTGAATGTCCCAACCCCTGGAACCCTCCGCTTTCCCTCCCTCCCCAGCAGAAACGTCCCTCTGAGGGGCTTTGCCCTCGCTGCAGCACCCAGACTCTCTCTTTCTGTCACAGCTTTCAGTGCCTGGGTGGATAAACCCCGGGTTTGTTTTCTGTGAAGCTGTTGACACTAAAAGCAATAGCAGGGGCGGTGTGGGCGGCCGGTGAGAACGGCCTCGCTCACACAGGGCCCTGTCTTGTTGCTTTTAGACTTGAAACCCGAATTTTGGGGCAGATCTGCTCACAAGGTGCTGTAAATAAATGGGCTGGAGAGCAGCAGAGAGGGAAGAGGAGAGCTGCTGGAATTCTGGGGGCTCTGTGCCCCCCGGGATCAGGTAAGGGTGGGAAAAGCAGCGGGAAGGAATCTGAGCTGGTTTGGGGGAGATGAGAGGGAGTCACACATCACAGCAGGAAGGAGATGAGCTTTCAGGTCCTTCCAGAATCCTTCTGGGATGCTGTGGTTTGGGAAAAACAACCCAGGGGCAGCCAGGATGTAAAATCTTGGATTGAGGTGCTGGTCTGGGACCTGTGGGAGGTGATGGCCACAATTATTTGCAGGAGTCAGCTGCAGTGGGAGCAGAGCGTGGAAACCTGTGGGGACCTGCGAGCTGCTGACTCCAAAGGAATTTGTGAAAGATTCACTGCAACATTTGAGATTTTTAGTAGTTAGTAGAAAAATAACCCCTCTCTCCTCACCCCACCTGCTTTATTTTTAGCAGCAAGCTTCCTGCTAAGGAAAAAAAAAAATTAAAAAATTTTTATTTCTCACTTTTGAGGTGATTTTGATCAAAATCTGGCTCTGCTCCAGGCAGATCATTGGTGTTTGCTGCTGCCGGAGGGATGAATCACGAAGATCTCTGTTCTTAATTGCCAACACGAGAAATGTCAGCTTCTCTCGCAAGGATGGAGGTGAAGCCCCTTCCTCCAGCCGTGGTTTGCTGTGCTCCCGTGGTGTTGATCAACTCTGGGCAGCCCCAGGAGCACAAAACGTCCTGTGGCTCGTGTGGATGTGCCGGAGGAAGGCGCGTTGTGCAACGGCGCTCGAGGAGCCCTCAGCTGGCTGCTGTTTCACTGCTGCCCTTCGTTTTGTGATGAGGAGGATTATTCGCTGTTTATTGCACTTATTTACCACGGAGAGCTGTTGTTTTTCCGTGCCTGAGCTCTCAGGAGCTGCTCTCTGTGCTGGCAGCCAGCTGCCTCCTTCTGCTGGCCAAGGAGGCTTTGGCTCGGTTGCCTTTCTGCCCTGGGTTGGTTTGTACCCTGGGCACACCTCCTGGTGAGCTGGACACCTCAAAAAGGCAAAAATTCTGTGCAAAATCAGTCGATGGATGTATTTTTCTATGAATTAGGACCAGGCACATCAGGGGAATATCAGGATTTCCTGGTGGGAGGCTTGGCATGAGCACAGCCAAATTGCTTAATGCTCTGAAAATGCTGGATTTATAAAAGATCCGTTGGCATCAGAGCTGGGGCTGCAGGGATCCTGCTGAGGGCTGCTGTAAAACGACAGGTGCTGATGGAAATCTGGCTGTGAAAGCAAAAGAACGAGATGTGATTTTTGCTCTGAGTAATTCCTCTCCAGAAATTGCCCCATCAGGGTGAAACAGGCCCACAGGAATCCTGCTCTAGGCCTTCACAGCCCCTTTTCCGACCAGGAAAGGCAGAGATGTTCCTCAGTGCTCTGAAAATCAGAGCCAGCAGGTGGTGGAGAGGCTGTGTGAGATGTGCCAGTCACAGCAGCTGGGCTCAGCATTGCAAAAGAGTCAGGAAACCAAGTTTCAGCTCAGAAAAAAAGTGAATTTGGTGCTGCTGCCAGGAAAGGAACCTTGTAGTCCAGCTCTGGAGCAAAGGAGATGGTTTGGTTGCTTCAGGGTGTGATGAAATGGTGGAGAGACCCTGCCAAGAGGCCAAAGGCAACAGGTCACAAGGCAGGAAATGAGAACTGGCCGTGTTAAACCTCTAGGTCGCCAGCCCTGAGCAGCTGAGGTGTTCTCCCTGCACCGTGGGCTGGAATTCCATCTCCTTTTCCTTTGGAAAGCCCAGAGAATGCTCTGATTTCAGCTCCTGAAGGTCTGGCAGGGATGGGAAGCTCCATCCCTTTCCTTCCCCTGCATCACCATCCAACAGCCCCGGGAGTGTCGGTGCCTGTCCCACCTCTGGCACAGATGAATGCACTGCTGCTGGCTGGGACCAGAAATGCCACAGGGCTGGTGCCATCTCTGTGCCCTCACCCTGTCACTGCTGCTGGCTGGGACCAGAAATGCCACAGGCTGGTTCCATCTCTGGGCCCTCACCCTGTCACTGCTGCTGGCTGGGACCAGAAATGCCACAGGGCTGGTGCCATCTCTGTGCCCTCACCCTGTCACTGCTGCTGGCTGGGACCAGAAATGCCACAGGGCTGGCTCATCTCTGTGCCCTCACCCTGTCACTGCTGCTGACTGGGACCAGAAATGCCACAGGCTGGTGCCATCTCTGTGCCCTCACCCTGTCACTGCTGCTTCGTGCAGCTCTGATACCTAAAGGAGGCTTTTAAGGAAGGTGGGGATGGACATCTCAGAGGAGCTTGTTGTGAGACAGCAGGGGATAATGGTTTTTAACTAAAACAGAGTAGATTTAGATTAGATATAAGGGAGGAACTTTTGAAAATGAAGGTGGTAAAACACTGACATTGGCTGCTGAAAGAGCTGGTGGGTGCCGTGTCCCCGCAAACATTCAGGACCGGGTTGGACAGGTTTTGGAGCACCCTGGCACAGTGGAGGGGGTCCCTGCCTGTGGCGCGAGTGGGAACAAGATGATCATTAAGGTCCCTTCCAACCCAAACCATTCTGTGATCGTGAGCCTCCCCGGGGTTGGATTTTGGGGCTGAGCCCTCCGCAGAGCCCCGGGCTGTGTCGGGACCCAGCGATGGAGCGCAGAGGGCAGAGCGAGCGGCGCCTGCTCCCGCGGGTGCTGCTCCCAGCCCGCCCGGGCTCTGCTGCTCTCTGCGCCAGCCCTGAGTCATTGTGAAACCTCCAGCTCGGGGCTTCGGGGGCTCGGCTGCGGCAGGGCCGGGCCCGTGCGAACGGAGCTTCGCCGAAACCGGGCACCTTGCTGAGAACCCGCCGGGAGCCGGCCCCGCCGCTCCCACCGGTCCCACAGCCCCTGCTCCGTCTGCGAGCCTCCTCGGGGGTTCTGTGGCTTTTAACCAGCGTTTATCGCTTCTTTTCCTGCTCTGAACAGCGTCTGGGGGCAGCGGGGATGGGGCAAGGCTCCTGCCGGGTTGGTGTGTCGGGGTTGGATCCCTTCTCTGCCTCGGGTGCATCCTGCTGGGATGTATCCGCACCCACGGGGGGTAACCCGGGGGTTTCGGTGATGGGGAACGTGGGGTGCAGTCCCTGGGGAGCTCTGGGTGCAGTCCCAGGGTGCCCAGTTCCAGCTTCCCCTCGCCATCCCCCTGGAACGGGAGGTGGGACACTCCAAAACTCCGGGCTGGGATGCTGAGTCCGAGGGCTGGGAGATGGAGATGAGCCTCAGGGTGGCTGTGGCATCTTCAGCGATCCCCAGCTCTGGTAATTACTCAGCCTCTCACCGCCTGAGGTAAGGAATTGGCAGCTCTGCAGTTCCCCACTCCCCTCGGTGGTTGCTGTGCCCAGCTGGCGCTCTCAGCCCTGCCTTTGCCGCTCCCCCTGGCCTCTTTCACGACAAAAGCCCCAATTTCGGTCACGTGCTGCCCAAATCTAGGACACACAGAGGCAGGAGCTGCGTGGGCCTGAGAGGTGCAGCCAGTTCGAGTTAAATAACAACTGTTAACTACAACCACAACAAAATGAGGAAAGTTCTGAAAGCTTCAGCAATTCAAAAGGAGTTATAACAGAGTTTGCTGGTTTTGATTTTACTCTTTTTGTGCTTAAGGTCCCTCAAGACTCGTCCCTGGTCTTCGTGGCACCCCGGGAGGCTGAAGGGGCATGGAGAAGGTGCTCATCTCCCTCGTGACAAGAGACATATTTTTTTCCTGTTCCAAGAAACAGGTCAGTGAGGTTTGGTTCCTCAGTCCCAGTACGTGAGGGATGTCTGTCTGTCTGTCCCGCTGTGTCCAGGACACACTTCCACCCTGGTGTTCAGCGGGGATTTGCCCTCCCCTTGTTGGCCAACGGGAGATGATGAAGAAGGTTCATTGCTTTCCTGAGAGCAAGTACGGGCTGCCCAGCACCGCGGGCTTCTGGCTTTGAGGAAAGTTTCTGGAGAGAAAAGAAGCAAAAGCAGCAGCAGCAGCTCCCCCAGGCAGCAGAAAGCTCCGAGGCAGCCCCAGGTGGAGAGGCAGAATTTGGGCTGGTGGGAAGCTGAGCCCTGGGGCAGGGCAGGAGCAGCCGAGGTCGGGAGCAGATTTGGGCTCTCAGCGCTGGGGCTGCTGATCAGGCAGCGCTCTCAGGGCGAGGATACCCAGCAAGGAAACCCAACATCTGTGGGATAGCAAAACCAGAAACCACCAGCTTTGATCTCCGCCACGGCTCTGTGCTGTTACTGTAACACCCAGACTGCCACTGAGATTGGCAGGAACTACATCAGCACTCAGCCCTGGGGCATAGGGAGCCGCGCCGGGGCTCGCAGCAGCTTTTGGGGAGGCAGGAGAAGCAAAAGGTTGGGTTTTATTGGGTTTTTTTTCCCCCAAACACTGATATTTTGGGCTTAGCTGATGCTGGGACCGAAGGGATCTGCAGAGCTGCTGCCCGTACCCAGCACAGCTCAGGCTGCAGATCAGTCACAGGTTATTTTGTGAGAAATTTGCTTTTAAATGTGAGAACCTCAGGTTTTCTCACCTCCCCGGTCGTTAACACGTGCGATTCCTCCCCGGTGGTCCTTCCCCCTGGATCTGTGCCCGCCGGGCTCTTTCCCAGGCGGTGGCACCGGGCACAGCATCCTCACACTGGGGCTGATTTACAGCCCCGCTAACAGCTCGCAGGAACAGCACAGAGCCTCGATTCATTAGGAAGTCTTTATTAGAAAAAATAAAGGATCTCTTTCCATACAGATAAATAGGCGAAAGTTCAGGCGGTGCCAGAAGCCGAGAGACCCCCCAGGAGAGGAGCTGATGCTGCCCTTGGCTCCAGAGCTGCCCTTGCTTCCCCCACAACACCAAAGCCAAGGTATTTGGGGGAAAAACACGCGCAGAATTGGCTCAACGGGAGCTTAACGAGCCCCGGGAAGAAGCTTAAATTAAGTTTTACAGTCTTTGGCTGCCCTCGAGCGCGTGCTTTCGGCAGGAGGAGCGACCCACGGGCAGCATTCCTGCCCTGCTCCGGGATCCCCAGCCCAGGGCAGGCTGCCAGCAGGAATTCCCTCCGCCACCCAAAATGTCCACGAAGACTAAATCTGGTATAAATAACCTCTCCTCAGCCGGGACTCGCACAGCAAACACCGAACTGGCCGTGTTTCCACTTCTAAATATTAGAAGTAAAAGCCTCTCTGGAGTTGTGGCGTTTTCCTCTGGCTCAGTGTCAGTTTAGAGCTGAGCCCTAAAATCTGCCACTTTTGGGGCACCGGAGCTGCTCCCGCTGCTCGTGGGGATTAAAAATCCAATCCCACCGTCGGCAGCGCTGGGAGCAGCCTCATGGATTTGAATGCAAATTACCCGAGCCACCTTAAAATGGTGGTTAATTAAATATCCTCTGACTTCTAAAAGGAAATTAGCAACAGTAAAACGGTGAGTAAAACCCAATCAGAGACTGGAAAATAGTAAGGTTAACTTTGGAAAGTGCAGAGTGGCCGACCCAGCAGCTCTGGAAGGCAGATACTGAGCAATATTTAAGTCAAGTTCTATTAGAACCAAACATTTCATTCCTACTACTAATTTTTAAAATTTAATCTGGACTAATCTACAGGCTGAAGTCTAAAGTGGAGTTAACCAAGCTGCTGCTGTGGCTTGTTCTCCTCCTAAACATAAAAATTGCATAAATAAACAGAGAGATAGGATACGAGGAGAGGGTCATTTGCTTAAAATTAAATTTTGTTGAATTCAGAGCTGGAATTGCTCCTAATCAGGAGTGGAATTCACTCGGGATATGCTCAGCTCATTCAGAAAAAAGCTGCTTTGGATGTTTTGAAGCTATGAATAAAATAGCACTATGATAAACAGTATTAAAATATTGAACAATAAATAGTCATTTACAAGCTCATCACACGTCTCTTCAAAACACATTGTAAACATCAACACTGAGGTATTAGAAGTAATAAATAGTAAATTCAGTTATTAAAAAAATAACTTTTAAATACAATATTAAGCTGGGAGTTATTGACCTGTAACTCTTGACCTGAACTCTGAGATAATTTTCATTTGAGCTCTTGTGATTTTTGAACAAGTGGCAGGATCTGGTGTGGCAGATGCAGCCCCAGGGGTGCTCTCAGTTCCTTCTCTTCATCGTCAAATATTTTTCCACGTAGTTGATGAAGATGTCGAACTCTCCCATGGCTTTGTAGATCCCGTTCTTGTTCATCTGCAGGGAAAGCCGGGAGAATTTAGCGTGACTGTCACAGATCTGTGATGTACAACCCCTGCACAAGTTCTCCTTCCGTGGGCACCTCCAGCTTCTCTGCCCAGTCCCCTGGGAATGCTGGAATTCCCACCCTTCAATCACTGCTCTCTGGATTCCTCTGCTGCAAGGATTTGTGTGATGAAAGACTTTCTCCTCTCTCCGATCTCTGCCCTGCCGTGGCAGCGCGTTCCTCCCAGCCCAGCCCCTGAGTGCTCACCTTAGCGAAGGTCTCCTTGATGTGCTTCATGCTCCTGCTCCTCTCCTCGCACGTGAAGAATCTGTGCTGCAAAGGGACACAGCAGCGGCCTCAGCCCCGGGGGTTCCTCCCCGGGGGTGTGGTGGTGGCTGTCCCCTCCTCCTGTCCCCTGTCACTGCTGCTCCCCACCTTCCCCTTCCCCTCTGGGGCCAGCAATTCCAGCTGGGGCCTGATGGAAGGAGCCCAGAGTGACCCGAGCCTGGACCCTCAGCCCATTCCCAGCCCTGAGTCCGTGCTGCCCATCCCTGGGGACAGCAGCTCCCTGCTGGGACAGGGCTTGTCCCATCTGACCCCACTGATGGACTCCTGGGTGCACCAGGTGTGATTTTGGGAGCTCCAGCACCCAGGTAAGGGCCAGACCCCTCTCCTTTGTCTCTCCAGACGGGCTCTGATGTGCAGGGCTGGCTCCCTCACCCTCATCACTGACCTGATGGTGAGCACAAACCCCATCCCTGAGCCTGCCTGCATCCCTGCTCCTCCACCCCATCCCACCCCCTGCACCCGCTCTGTTCCTTTGTCTCTCTATCCAGGCTCTGATGTGCAGGGCTGGTTCCCACACCATCATCACTGAATTGGTGGTGAGCACAAACCCCATCCCTGAGCCTGCCTGCATCCCTGCTCCTCCACCCCATCCCACCCCCCGCACCCACCCTGCTCCTGGGCACCCTCTGCCCACCCCGGCAGTGCCCCACTCACACAGCGCCTCATCATGGCCCTGAGGCTCAGCAGGAGGTTGCCCAGGTCGCCCACGCTCTGCTGGTGGCTGGTGCTGGTCCTCATGGCGCTGGGCAGCACCTCCTCCATGTAGAAGCCCATCATCTCCGACACCGACTGGCAGCCGAGGCTCCCCTGGGGGACAGAGGGGGAAGCCGGGTTGGGGACAGCCGCCAGCACCGCGCGTGGGTGTTTGTGCCATCAGAGCCGGGCGTGGGAGCAGCCACACGCGTCCCTGCAGGGTGGCACTGCCCGCCTGCCGTGACAGCAGCACATGCCCCAGTTTCCAGCCGGCTTCCCCTCTTACGAAACGCCGGGGAAGGATGGGGAAGGAGAGGGAACTCGGCTTCCTATGCGGCTCTTACCTTGAATTCCTCCAGCAGGTCGGAGCTGAGCAGTTGGATGCTGAGGTCGTCATCTTTTGATTGCTGGAGGAGGATGGGATTGAGAAATGAGCTTTTTCAGGCAGGCAGTTATTTCAATTTGCCCTAACAAATGATCCTTCCCTTGTTTGCATTTAGGGTCTCCCTGCAGCAAAGGCAGAGTGTGCAGGGCACAGTGACACCAGGCACAGGAGTCACTCTCTGGTCCCCAGCCTTGCAGCACAAGGGCTGTTAGGTCAGGCCAGCAGGAAAATGCAATCACAGCCTTCGGTGCCGTTGATTTTGTTAATGTGAAACTCCCCCTGCTGAGCTGGAGCAGCTCGCTCGCCTCAGCTGCACGGGGTGCTGTGTGTGAGGGTGCTGCTGCTGTCAGCAACGCTCCTCAGAGAGGAGCCAGAGCCCCTGGGAGCCACCCAGCCCCTCTGCCAGGGCAGGAGGGTTTCATCCCCCTGGTTCTGGTACCCCTGGGAGCCACCCCAGCCCCTCTGCCAGGGCAGGAGGGTTTCATCCCCCTGGTTCTGGTACCCCTGGGAGCCACCCAGCCCCTCTGCCAGGGCAGGAGGGTTTCATCCCCCTGGTTCTGTCACCCCTGCAAGCCTCCAGCTGATGGGGAACAGGGGAGTTTGTTCTCGAGGTGCCTCTGTTGCACCAGCTGCAGTGGGGTGGGCTTAAAGCATCAAAGGCTTAAAAGCTGTCCTAAGAGGTTAAAAATATTCCTTCCCTCCATTATCTGGGAGATTCACAGCAAGCTCTACATCTAAAATCTTGGCTGTGTTCATTTGATAACAAACGCAAGCCGTGACATTATCTAGAGATTCAATCTGGAGAATTATCTTGTTAAAACTCACTGACATGGACTAAAACAGTGACAGAGCTGTGACCAACCACCTCTATCAGTGCTGATGCTGTGGCAGATGCTCTGAGTGCATCGAGTGCTGTTTGCTCAGCAGCCCTGAGGCTCCTGGGATGCAGAGCAGTGACCTTGCACAGACACCAAAGCAGGTGCTCAGTTACTGCTCTGCTGCTCCACTCATAAAACACCCTGGGCAGGCTTTTGTGGTTCTTTCAAAGAAAGAATTCTGCAGCAAAAATTTCCCTTTTCACCTGGCACTGACTTCAGCAGGGCTGGATCTTGTTGCCCTGAAGGAAAGACAATTTCCTTCCTATTAATTCAGTGATTAACTTGGTTTGCAACATTTCGGGCGAAGCCTGGCTAGAAAGGTTTGCAAAGGTTCATTATGAAATCGCGAGTTCATTGTAATTCAAACTCGGAAGAAAAGCCTTGCAGAATTTCTCTCAGCGAGCAGCGAAACCGAGCTGCTCTTGCTCACCCATAACGCATCGCAGCCAAATCATTTCTGCTGGGAGGGAGCTCTTCCCCCTCCTCCAGATCCCAGAACCTTGCAGAAAAGGCGGAACGAGAAGAAAGCAGCGGGGCGATACTTACAAAATAATCCTTGATTTCCTCAAACTTGACCCTGAGCTCTTTGAGCTTGGCGGGCAGGAGCTCGGGGAAGTGGGGGCAGGAGGGCTGGGCGCGGGCGGGCGCGGTGCCCAGCAGCAGCAGCAGCAGCAGGACGGGCACGGCGGTGCCCCTGGAGCAGCTCCTCATGCTGTGGGCAAGGGCAGCTTCCCTCGGCTGCAGCTCTGGGGTGGATCCCACAGGAGGGTACAAAGCAGATCTGCAGCTTTCACCTTGATGGAGCCCCTAATTTATACTCTCAAAACATCACTCCATTTCCTCTCCCCATTTCCTGAGGAGCAATATTGGGGTTTTAAGTCATTCATTGAGCCCAAATGTCACTTGGGTTCCCGTCAACTTGGGTTTCCTGTTCTGTGACCCCCCTCCTCTCCTCACACCCCATCGATTTTTTTGTGCTTAGACTCTGCATTTTTTTTTTACATTGCTTGTTTCTTGTAAATTTATCTGTGGCTGAGGAGGAAAGCTGCAGAGACACAAAAGAAGCCAAGGTGCTGCGTGAGGTTACTTCATTCTAACAGTTCCATTTTTTATTTTTAGATGGATGTTGTATGGTTAGGGGAAAAAAAAGTGTTGCTACTTTTAAATCTCAGTATCAAACCTGCCGAGAGCATCACTCAGCAGAATTGATACTCAATGAACTGTACAAATTCTCTGTCTCTTCCTTTGGCGTTCTAATCTGCAAATGCACATCATCATCTGAAATCTTCACTTTTAATTAGGTTTTTCTTTCAGTTAATGCGTATTTCTGTTGAAGGCAATGCGAACTTTCACTGCTCAGCAAGCTCAGTTTGTGCTCCCAAATATCAGCTGGATGCCAATGGGGTCACTGGATCCCAGTGGAGGATTCCAGTCCTGCTCTGGTCCCTCGTGGATCCTCCGGGGCAGGAGCAGGATTTGTGCCACCACTTTAACATCGGTGTTAAAGTGCATGAGCAGGTCATAAAAATTCATTTTCCAGGGTTTTAAATCCTATTTTGTTTCCTAGAAATGGGCAGCAGCCCCCTCCGAGCTGCTCTGCAGACAGAACGTCCTGTCTGAGCTGGGACTGATTGTCCCAGCTGTGATAAAAGTTCTCCTTCGGAGCCTCAGACAATTCCTGTGACGTCTCCCCATTTTCCGCTTCCCTCTCTTTTCTCCTCTCCTTCCATATCTATTTTAGTCCAGCTTCCTTGGGATAAAGATTTCACTTACTTATTGAGGAATTTGACATCCCAGAAAGTGAGAGGGGAGATAAATTTCGGTTTTCTGAAATCACAGGGTTTCCTTTGAAATCCCTCATGTTATTTTAAAAGAGCTCGTTCTTCCCAGTGGGGAAGCCTTCCTCCATTAGGGAACAAATCCCTCGAATTCTCATCTCCTTCCTCACACTGATCCTCTTTCAAGTTGCACTTGTGAACCTCTCAGAGGGAATTCATTGCTGGAAAAATGCAAAGTATTGTTTGTTCCTGCATGCTGAGAGTTTCTCATTTTATTTTTAGGGGCAGGAGAGAGGAATGGTTGGCATTTGCACGTGTAAGTTGCTCCATCAGCAACTGGAGAGTCTGAGGCAGGGAGAGTGTGGGATTTTGTGATTTGTTTTCCTTTTTTCTGTTAGTGTTGCCTGTCCCAGAGGTGATGGGGAAGCTGCTCCTGAGGAATCAGTGCAGGGACACCAGTGCAGCTGAACCATGGCCTGGGTCACTTTTTTTGTGGCCCATTTCTCTTCCCCTGCTCTAACACAGCCGCGGGGTTTCTCCCCTTGACTGCCAGCAGAATCCATCTGGAAGGAGAAGGGCAGAAAGCTCAGACAAAATGAGTCTCAAACTCAGTTCCCACAGGCAGGATCCCACCTTTCCTTGGGATCCCACACGGGAAGATTGTTTTGCTTCTTTTGCATTCACTTGAACCTGCCAGGGGTTGATAAATCTTCACTGCCAACACCTGGGTGGTGGCTGAAGCTTCATCAGGGCACAAAAGCTGATGTGGGAGGCTGGTTTGTGTGGTCCTGGATCCTGTGATCCTCAAATCCTGGAGCTTCAGGAAAGGATGCAGCCCCAGGTGCTCCCCTGCAGTGGAAGGGCCGCTCAGTCTCAGCTGTGGGTTTGGGTGCTGGTGTTTTTATGGGGTGCAAGGCAGAGGGGCTTTGGGAATGTGCCCTGGAACCAGCAGGAGCTGGATCAGCCCCACAGCACCAGGAGCCTCCTTCCACCCTGCCCAGGGGCTGAGGCTCATTTCCACACTTCTCTTAGTCCGAGGCACCCCTGGCTGTCCATGAGGTCACCTCTGACATCCCAAGGTGCCCACCCACCCTGGCTGTCCATGAGGTCACCTCTGACATCCCAAAGTGCNCCAAGGTGCCCACCCACCCTGGCTGTCCATGAGGTCACCTCTGACATCCCAAGGTGCTCACCCGCCCTGGCTGTCCATGAGGTCACCTCTGACATCCCAAAGTGCCCACCCACCCTGGCTCTGGTGCGATTCCCTCCTCCCCGCCCTGGAACCCCGCTGTGTTTTGGGGCTGGCGGCAGCGTCAGGGGGCCGTGACCGTTCCGCAGAGGAAACTCTGGCCTGCGCAGGGCGATTCTCTGCTGTGTTTACCTGCGTTTCCTCTGCCTCGTCAGAGATCTTGACGGGGCAGTTTCGCTCTGAGTCAGCCTTGCTGAGCGCTGTGGAAAGGCGCTGACTGCGCTACTACACCGGCGTTCATGAATGAAGAAAGCACCTTTTCCTAAAGAGTGTCCGGGGGCCGTGGGTGTATTGCTGAACCTTTAGGAAACAGCTTTCATCTTTGCCAAGAAGATCATTGCAGGAAGGAGAATGTGTTACTCAAAAGCCATTCATGTGCTTTTACCCCACCTCCCACAAACTTGTGAGAGAAGAGAGTTCACGAGGAACAGCGGGGCCTCAAACGCTGCTTCTGCACTGAGACACAGGCCTGGGGGCAAACACTTTCTCCCACAGCGTGCCATGAGGAAAGGATGGTCCTGGACATGGTCCTGGGCAGGGCTTGGGGTTGGATGTCCTCAGGGTCCCATCACTGGAGCAGGGTGGCACCTCACCCTGATGATTGAAGGGGCTTTTCTTACCTTGGCAAGGTTTCATGTGACAAATTTCTTACTTTTTTTTGCCATCTTGGTCTCTGCCGTTGCTTTTGGACAGAGGAACATTGTGTATCACCATCCCTGGAGGGGTTTCACTGTCGCTGGAGGGGTTTCACTGTCGCTGGAGGGGTTTCACCATCCCTGGAGGGGTTTCACTGTCCCTGAAGAGGTTTCACCATCCCTGGAGGGGTTTCACTGTCCCTGGAGAGGTTTCACTGTCCCTGGAGGGGTTTCACCATCCCTGGAGGTGTCCAAGGAACGCCTGGACGTGGCACTCGGGGCTCTGCTCTGGTGACAAGGCAGGGATCGGTCACAGGTTGCACTCGATGACCTCAGAGGTCTTTTCCAACCTCAATGACCTGTGATTCTGTGATTTCCTGCACTATCTATTCTAGACATACCTTGGAGGGTCCCCTACATTTCCAGGCTGTCACAGGGGTGTTTTTCTTTCTTTCCTTTTCAGAAATTCCCCATTTCTCACACCTCCAGATGCGGGCGATCTGCTGCCGGTGACGCTGGCAGGGGAAGTAGGGCCTTGGTGGCCTTCCCTTCACCCTGTGCCCGGAGCCATGGCATTTGCTCTCTCAGCAGCCCAGTGCTGATGACTAACAAACAGTTCCTGATGAAGCACCAACTGCGCTGCTTCGTGTTTTTTCAAGAGTTTTTCCAGCTGGCGAGGCGTGACGTTGGACATTGCACATGTGGGAACCCGCTCGGAACTCGCAGCGTGACTCATGTCGACCTCAACAGGTAACTCCCAAATTGCTCTTCGGAAATTTAACCAATGTCAGCAGTTTATCTTGCCCAGAAATAGGTTATTAATCATTAATTAATCACGGCTTTAATGTGATTTCTAACACGACACGGAGAGAGAATTGCATAAGAAGTTCTTAGAAGGTCCGGAACTTCCACGTGATCTAAATTAAGCTGGAACTCTCTGGAACTGCCACATGAAAGAATAAAGAGATGGAGACTTTCTCCCCTCTGCAGATTCAGTTTTGGTGATGAACTTGACTGAGAAATGTTTGCACTTTTTAATTGCACACATAAACCTCCCAATATTTACAGTTCTGTTGCAGCCTAAGGCAGAGATTGAATAATATCCCTATTTAATATCCCTATTTAATATCCCCCCTGGAATTCCAGGGTAATTCCTGCCAACCTAGAAGAGCCAGCTATGCTTTATTCCAAATTTTCCATGTTTTTTGCCATTTTAAGCCCCTCTCTGAGGGGTGTGAGGAGTCATGGGTGAGGTCAGCGATGCTGCCTTCACCCACACGAGACTTTCCCCACCCCACAAAGCAAAGAGAGGTGTTATATTTTTATCTCTTTTATTTTCCCCTGAAATCAGCTGTCGACAGGAGTTTTATGATGCTCAGAGCACTGTCCTTAGAGAAAGCAGTGGGATCTTGGCACTGGAGTCTCAGGAGTGGGGACTGTGTGCTCCAGGTGAGGTTTTCTCAGGTGAGTTTCTTTGCAGACAATTAAAAAGTGTAAAAGTATGCAAAAAAACCTGAATATACAATCCATGTATCAATTCTACTGCCTTTTGGGGTTTTTTTTGGGCCTTCTACGGAACAAATTTTGAGCAACTCCTGCCCTGAGCTCATCGCACAAGTGCTGCTCTGAGGAGTTTCTTTTTTCTAGTTCTGGTATTACTTGGGGGGGAAGATGTGTGGATCTTCTGGAGAATATTGACTTTGTCATGATTTAGCATCAACGCTCTGACCAATAACACACACCCAGCCTATTTATAGTGCTCAGGGGTCATAAGACAGAAACTCCTTATCAGGGTTTGAGAAATCAGATAAAGCAAAGCCGCTGCTCGGAAGCTCCGTGTGACCCCGGGGTGAATTTCGGAGCCAGCTTCACTCACTTTGCCCAGCAGCAGCAGGCCCTGGGGCCAGCACTGGCCTGGCAACTCCCACCGTGGGGTTTTGGGGTGGTTTTTGGCAGCTCTCACGAGGAGGGTTTGGAAATCCTGGGTTTTCTTTGCCACCCCAGGAGCTGCGGATGGGGATGGGGCTGGTGGCTCATCCTCGGAGCTCCAGGGGTGCTGCAGCATCCCCGGTGCTGCCAGGGGATTTTCCACGTGCTCCCGCTGTGACTTTCTGCTCCAAAAGCTTTGCTGTGCTTTTTCGATCAATGCATGATCCACCAGATGAGCTTTTCAGAGGTTTTGGAGGCTTTTGAAGGTGTTCAGATCCCCTTTCTGTTCTCTGGTTTTTTTGTACAGGTGATCCAACCTCCTTCTCCTGACAGACACCTGAATTACGGACACCCAAAGAAAATCACGGAATCATGGAGTGGTTTGAGTTGGAATGGGCTGTAAAGGTCATTTATTTCCAACCCCCTGCCATGGGGGCAGAACTTGAGTTGTGAAAGCAGTGGAGTTCAACCATGGAAAAGCAATTCCTGAAACCCCACTGCTCCCCGTGGGAGCTGGGTGTCAGCTCTGCTCCTGCTCAGCACTGCTCTCCTCGAGCTTCTTCAACAATTTCCCTGGGATTTATCTCTCTGTGGAAGTCTGAGGAAGAATTACTTCATTAACAGCATCAGGCATTTGTGTCTCTGGTTATTGCTCTCCCCATCGCTTTTGAGGACGGTAACTAGGAAGTGGAAGATGAAGTTGAATGGTGGAAAACCCCCCTCACTGAAAATGGTGTTTAAAAATAAGAAGGTAAAAAAAAAAAGAAGAAGAAAAAACAATGATCTGAAGCAAACTTCCCCTGCTGTCGGGAAGGGAGGGATGGGCCCTTCATCCCTGCACCTCAGCAGTGCCTGCTGAAAATATAAAGTCAAATGAAGAGCCAAAATCTGTGCCCCTGGGTTATATTGATGGCTAAAGGGGGTTGTGCAGCGAGGAAACACTCAGCATTTTCCAGAGCCTTCAGTGCTCCCCCGAGGCCAGGGCACAGAAGGCAGAGCTGGTGCTCTGTCAGGCAGAGCTATCCAGGATAATTGGTAGGAGGATGAGCCTCTGGAAAAACCAACCTTGCCTCAGAGCAATGATTTTCCAAGAGTTTACACCTAGAGGCAAACAAACAGTGCCCAAATTTCCTGGATTTTGCCCTTTCCGCAGGTTGTGTTATCGAATCAGGCAGGAATCGGTGGAGCTGAGTGGCTGTGACGTGCCAGCCTTCCCCGGCTGTTCCTCACTGCCCATCTCTGTGCCCTGGGCCCAGAGCTGGAGCAGAACTCCCCGAGCTCACGTGCATCCATCCCGAAACCAGCCTTAGCTCCTCGGGGTTGTGAAATTGAGAGGGGCAATATTAACCCCAAACCGAAACCCAGCGCTGGGAGCCGGTTGCGTACAGAATCCACAGCGAATTTACTGAAACACAGCTTTCAGTTTTGGTGGAAGCTCAACCCCACTGGCTATTGGAGTGATTCATTTGCTCCCCAGATCATTCAAAGGGGGGCTGATATCAGCCAGCTCTCAGTTTCTCCTTTATTAGGTGTCATTTGTTGCCTGCACCGTCAGCACATTTCGCCCTCGGGGCAAACCCAGGGGCTGTGTGGGGCTGTCAGATCCTTGGGCTGCTCCAGCCTCAGGCCAAGCCTGGTTCTCCACCCAAAGACACTTTTGGGAATTTGGTTTCGGGGTGGTTATGGGGGTGCTGTGGTTGATGGTTGGACTGGGTGATCCTGGAGTCTCCTCCAACCTGGGTGATTCTGCGTTTCTGTGAAATTCCCTGCATGGCTTCTGCTGTCACAGCAGCTTTTGGTTCTCCAGAAATGAGGATGGGAGGAATACGAGTGCTGGGTGATGGGTATGGGAATCCCAGCAGAGCCTGGCCCAGGCAATTTAATTCTCCAGCTGTCCCTGAGCTGGGCAGGGGTGAGTTGAGCCCTCATGGGCTGGTCCTTGGCATCACACAGAGCGTGAACAGCCTGGGTTTGGGCACAGGGGCACTTTGGGTGCACTCACACGGACACGGAGGTGGCAGCTGAAACCCAGGTGCTGGATAGTTAAAAAAAAGTGCCTTTTGAGCTGTATTATTCAACTCTAAAAGCCTGAAATATGCATTTCCCTTTGGGGAAGATGCCATTTTTGATAACCAAAACACGAGCTCACATTTTGCCAGAGCAGGGGAAACAATTATCTAACCCTCCACGCCCCCCACCCTGGTGACTAAATGAATTTTCTGCAGAACAGCTGTCGATGCTCGAGATCCTCCACCACGCTTTTCCTCTTCCTCAAAGGTGAGTTTTCGAGGTGGAGGGAAAAACAGAAAAGCACTTTTTGTTTTTTGCAGTTTCTTTCCTCTTGCAATTTCACCCCTCTGGGGGTGAAATCCCATCTCAGCAGCAGCAGCAGCAGCGGTGCCATCGGTGAGTCACGGCGCGAGTGTCGCATCTGCTCGGGCAGGAGGCGGCACAGGGGGTGGCACAGGAGGTGGCACAGGCGGTGGCATCGCGGGGACGTGCAGCCCTGCACGGCTGGGACGTGTCCCTGAGCTGGCCGAGGATGTCCAGCCAGGACAGGGGGCCCAGGGTCACCCCCAGCTCTGGGGTGATGCTCCCTGGGGGATGTGGCACTGTCCCCTTGGTGCTGCCCCTGGGGACAGCCTGGGCCGGGCTCTTGGTGTCTGACAAGGGCAGGAAGGGCCCCAGAGGGACAACCACAGGTGATGCCCTAAATCAGGAGGGTTCAGGCATTGTCTTGGGGTGAGGGTCATTGTCTTGGGGTGAGGGTCATTGTCCCAGGCTCTCCAAAAGTCCCTGAGGCCCCCAGAGCTGGGGAAGGAGCTGCTCTGCCCATCCTAAAGCTGCTGAGAGTCCTGGGCACTGTGAACCTCTCAGGAAGGATCCTGGAAAGCAGCTGAATTTTGCTCCCTGGGCTTTGGATGTCTCTTGGAGCTTGGCTGAATAAAAATTGCATTTCCCTATGCCGAGACACGCTCAGCCTGTTGCTCCCCACGAGGCAGCACCCAATGTTTGATTTTCAGAATTATTCAAGTGGTTGTGGCTTGAAACGTGACTGAGGAGAGGGTACAGGCTGTACCTCCCCGCAGCAGCTCCCCAATGAGTGTTTTCTGACTCATTTGGCGAGTTTACCGAGAAAAACAGTATTTTACTCCTGTCAGCAGCACTGCAGGGTGGGTGGGTGCAGGCAGGGCTGGTGCTGGCCCTGGCCAGGCTTTCTGCCCCTAATGAGCTGCACTAATTAAGACAGTGAGGAGCAGTCTGATTTTCAGGGCTGGCAGAGGGCGTTGCCATCACGGAGAGCAAACGTTGGTGCCGAGCTCACGGAAAGAGTGACACCAGGGGTGGCTCCTGTAGGGTGCTGCTGTCGGTGCCGGGGTTTGGGAGGATCGTGCTGGATTAGCACTCATTCAAACTCAGAGGTTTTGGCTCTGGATTGGAGGGGCAGGGATTTCTTGACAATTAAATGTTGATTTTTAAGGTGCTGAGAACTGCGTTGCACCTTCCCATTAACACCCAGCTACGCTGAGGGCAGGGCTGGCTCCCGAATTGCACTGCGGCAAGTGTCGAAGAAATTACTCCAGTGCATAAAAACCGAATGGAAACCTTTCCTTCTGCCTCTGGAAATAGAATTACAATCCTTTGACAGGGGTTTTGGTGAGCTACAGCATTATCAAGGCAGGTGTAACACCCTACAATCATTTTTGTTTCACGTGGCTGAGTGGGATTTTGCAGCTCTTTTCCTGAAGGAGATCAGGAAGGGTTCCTGAGCCCAGATATTGCTGCTGGATGTTGTTATTAAGGCTCAACTCTTTATTAAAATTTCTGGGAGCATTTCTCTCGCTCATGTTCTCCAGCTCTGGGGATCTGAGAAAAACCATTATCAGCCTCATTTCTGAAATGCTGGTTTACCTAAAGCTGCTGTGAAAGAGGGGCGATGACAAAGAATGTCAAACCAAGGCTGGGCTGTCGGCTGTTATCAGAACTTCTTAGAGCACAAAATGTGCATTGAAAGGCACTTATTGGAACTGGTGCCTTATCACCCTGAAACACTTTACTGGAAACCTGATGTTAGACGTGATCTGGGACCAGTCCTTGAGAGCGGGGCGCCTCCGGATCAGAACAGCTCCATGATCATTTTGCTAAGGATTATTTTTTTGTTAGGATGAAATGAATTATTAGGAATTAAATGAGTTGGGTGAGGGCAGGATCAGGACTGCGGTGAGTCCCAGTAGCACCAGTGGGGTGCACAGGGAACAGCTCCATGACCATTTTTTTAAGGATTATTTTTTGTTGGAATGAAATGAATTGTTTGTAGTTAATTACTGGGAATGAATTGAGTTGGGTGAGGGCAGGATCAGGACTGCGGTGAGTCCCAGTAGCACCAGTGGGGTGCACAGGGAACAGCTCCATGACCATTTTTTTAAGGATTATTTTTTGTTGGAATGAAATGAATTGTTTGTAGTTAATTACTGGGAATGAATTGAGTTGGGTGAGGGCAGGATCAGGACTGCTGTGACTCCCAGTAACACCGGGTTAGGGTTAGAGTCAGGGTTAGGGTCAAGGTTAGGGTTTTTTTTTTTTTATTTTTTTTTTAGGATGAAATGAATTGTTTGAAATGAATTATTGGGAATGAATTGAGTTGGGGGAGGGCAGCATCAGGGCTGCGGTGACTCCCAGTGACACCGGGTTAGGGTTAGGGTTGGAGTTAGGGTTTGGGGTTTTTTTTTATTTTTTTGTTAGGATGAATTGAATTATATGAAATGAATTACTGGGAATGAATTGAGTTGGGTGAGGGCAGGATCAGGGCTGCGATGACTCCCAGTGACACCAGCGGGGTGCTCGGGGGATGGAGCAGGGCTGGAGCTGGGTTTCCCAACGCGCCCGGCCGGGCTGAGTCAGTGCCGTGTCCCTGCGGGTGTCGCGTCCCTGTCACGCTCCCTGGCTCTCCGGGATCGCTGCCGCGTTCGTCACTGCCCCGAGCCGCCCCTCTGCCGCAGCCTGGTGCTTTCTGCTGCCCGGGAGATGTTCTGTCACCGCGGCAGTGACGCTGCCGGTGACAGCGGTGCTTGGCGGGGCTCAGCATCGTCCCCGCGATGGGAGCTCCGGGCGGCTCCTTCCTCCCAGCGTTATTTTCCAGCCGCTCTGGGGATATTCCCTCTGCTCCTGACTCAGCCCCTCTGTGCCTGTGTGATGTGGGACTGCGCTGATCACCACGGGCTTTGCATAAATCATTTCTCAGATAAGTTAGAGACGCCCAGAGCTGAGTTTTGGCTCCTGAGCAGGAGGGCAGCTGGCTCACAGCCCTCCCTGCTGCCTTTGCTTGCAATTTGGGTCACGACTGCTCTTAGTGTGCCCTGTCACAACGTGCCTGCCGTAAAATCCCGAGGGAGGAGCCCTCCCCCGGTAGCTGGAAGTGTTCCTGGGGAGAGGAGCCCCGTTCCCAGCGCTGCGGTGCCCGAAAGGTTTCACTGCTCCGAGAGTGCCTGCGGGAATCACTTCCCATTTTACTGAGCTCATCTGCGGCGTCACAGTGCTGAGTTACAGAAATCCCAGTTTCTTCTTTCCCTCTTCCTTCCCAGAGCGAAGGAGGGGTGATTTGCCGTTTTATTGAGGGTGTTTTCACGTTGCTGTTGCTGGCAGGTTGATGACAGCCTGGGGAAAGCCAAGCCAGGGTGATTGGCTTCCCTCTGGGTTTGGGCCAACGTGCTGATGGCTTTAAACTGGCAGAGGACGGGGTTCGATGGGATTTGGGGAAGAAATTCTTCCCTGTGAGGGTGGTGAGGCCCTGGCACAGGGTGCCCAGAGCAGATGTGGCTGCCCCTGGATCCCTGGCAGTGTCCAATGCCAGGCTGGACAGGGCTTGGAGCAGCCTGGGACAGTGGAAGGTGTCCCTGCCCATGGGACACGGATGGTCTGTGCGGTCCCTCCCAACCCAAACCATTCCGGGAACCCTGCTGGTTCCACCCCATCTGCTCTGAAATGAGAGGTTTTTGGACATCCCCCACGTCCAGCACTGGGGGTGCTCCATCACCACCACTTCACAGACAGTAAAACCCAAAAATGAAATTCTCTCTGGGTTGTCCCCCACCCCGATGGGGTTTTCCTCCTTGCCCTTGTGGTGAGGGTCCTGCTGTTTCCTCTGCTTTGCAAAAGGTGGGTGACAGGACAGAGAGGCCGAGGGACACTTGCAGAGATCTGTACAAGGCCCTGGACCCCGATAATACAATATTTCCCTCCTGTTCCTGTACCATCCCAGCATCTCTCCTGCAGCTCCCCACAGCCTTTATCCCATGTCTCTTCCTTGCCTTCTGGCACTTGGCTGCCCCATCCTGGGCGTCAGTGCAGTTACCAAAAGGGAAAAAACGAAAAGAGAGAAATCCTTTTGTGTCATCTGCCATTTACATAATGAGGTAAGAGCTCAGTGCCTCTTCCCTTGTTTCCTCACCCGGGCTGGGTGTGCACCGGGCTCCCGGGAATGCTGCCACTTCCTCTGCTCCCCGCGAAACTTCTGCTGCAATTCCAGGCAGCAGCTGGGAACTGGGGGACAGAGGCAGGGATTAACAGCCCTGTGCTGCCCTAGATCCCTCCAGCCCCTCAGCCAGGGCAGATCCCTCCTGCTGCAGACCGGCCCTGCCCTTAGGCTGACTTTCAGTGGGGTGAAGGAGGCACGGTGGGCGCTTTTGGGGCAGTTCCGGCAATCCGCTGTGCAATCCCTGACTAGCCTGGGCAGAAAATCCATTTGCCTAGTCCTCGCCGGTGACAGATCTGCGCTCAAGACTGAGCTTGGTTATCAATAAATGAATTAGTCACCCAGCAGATCCGTGCAGGACAGCCCTGGCCCACAGGCACGAGATACACCTGCATTGCAACAGCAGCACGCTGGGGCTGCTCCCACTGGGAACCCGCTCCAGAGGTGCTTCTGGGATTAGAGGGGGACTTTGCCACCCCAGTGCCCTCTAAGTCCAGCTGACCATCCCTCCTGGTCACAGGAACTCCGAGGAGTTTGTTCAGCTGCACTTTTTTGTTTGTAGACTGAATGAAGCTCTCTCCCAAGCAGCTGCAGAAACAACCAAACCATCCTTGGGACCAGCAGCAGGGGGATCTGGGGTTTGCACCAGCACTGCCACATCCGTGTGCCCCAGCTGGCAAACCCTGGTTCCCTGGGGACAGCCTGCAGCTGAAATGCGGGGAGGAGAACACGCCTGCTCTGCTCGAGGACCTTGGCTGCACGGTTCTGCTCAGCAGTGAAAGCTGAGCTGGGGTGATCACGGATGTCACTGTGCCCCTGGGCTGGGGGACTTGGGAAGGTGTCAGTGACACTTCTGTCCTTCTTTGGACTGTGAGTAATGATCACCCAAATCACCTGTGACCCTGGAAACTGCTGCTTCTGCCGGCAGGGTAGGACTGCGTCCTCCAAAATCCCTGACCTCGCGTTCCTGTGCCTCTCCATCACCAGGGACACGGCATGGAGGAGTGTCCAGCCACTGAGGAGACTGGCAGCAGGATTCCCTGAACCTGGGAGTAGGATTCCTTGAATTTGGGACCAGGATTCCCTGAAAGAGGCAGGTGGAGGCCACTCGTGCCAGGACAATGATGGAAAAAACCCTGGACTTGAGTTTCATCACTTCTACCAGGTCCACTGCCAGAAGTCCTGGGGTGCTGGCACCCTGTGGGGTGAGCTCTGAGCTTCCCCCATCCCAACACCTCTCCCTCTCCGGGAAGGGACTGCCAGCATTGCTCCATGGGGGCGTTTTGGGGATGTGACCCCCGTTTTGGGGACGGTCCCTCCTTTGGTCACATCCCTCTTCCCAAAAGGAAAGCCACGCAGTGATGCCAGGAGTTCCCGCCTCCGTAGGTGAGGGAAACACCTGTGGGAGAGGGAGCTGGGCCCTTGCTCATTAATTCAGCGAATTACAAAGGGAAATACGTGCTGGGAAAAGCAAGAAAAATCCCAAAAGTTAATCCAAGAGTTATTTCCTGCTGGTACCGGGATAAAAACGCGTCCTTCGGAGCCCTCCAGGTCAGACAGCGGGGAGAGAGGTGAACCCACACCCAGGAGCAAGGTGAGATACTGAATTTATCCCTTTGAGTATTTCCTTGTATTCCTATAATGTAATATTCCTATAATTTATCTGAAATATTTTTTTCATTAATAACCTTAATTTTCAGTGCTAACAAAACTTGTGTTTGACTTCTGCTATTCCAGAGGGAAAAGGTTTTCTTTTGGGATCAGACTTTGGGATCTGCTCCTTTCAGCACCTCCTGCTGCTTCTGTGTCAGCAGACTTTTAAAAATTTAATTTCGCTGTATTTATTTTTCTGATAACATTTTCTCAGAAGAGCTCTGTTTATTTACATGCATTTTTAACTGATATTTTATTTAATTTTCCTTTGCTTTTTGAGCTCTTCTCTTCAATAGTTGATTTTATTTGATTTTTTTTCTCTTGCCCATGGGGAGCAAAAAAGAAATGGGTAAGAGATACAAGTCAGGGTGGGGTTTTTAATACAGATGTACAAGTTTTACATAAAATGTGTATGTTTTCAAATGGATCACAGTTGTGTTAATTAGGAAAATAATGAGGAACATTCTCTTCCTTGGGCTGGTCTCCCAGGCAGCTGCCATGAGAGGATCCCCCTTGTTCCTCTGCCTCTTCTCCGTGTCCTGCTGGGTGAATTTGATGCCGACAGCTGGAGACAAAATCTTCCACTTTGGAGCCTGCAGGGTTTCCGTGAGCATGGCAGAGATCAGGGCTGGCTTCACAGCAATTAAAGCCGATATTGTGAGTATTTCCCAGGCTCCTGGGGAGCTGGGGGAGCCCTTGGCAGCTCCCAGAGCCCCTCCAGAGCAGGTCCATGCCCACCTCTGTCCTCTGCAGCAATCCCGAGACCCCATCCGGAGCCTGAGCATCCTGTCCCACCCTCACTCCCTGCACAAGGTCAAGGTAGGTGCCCCTGGCTGGGGAGCCCTTGAAGGACCCAAAAGCAGGTGAATGGGACCTTTGGAAGTGCAGTCTATCATAAATCAGCATTTTTCAGCTTTCCCCCACCCCAAAGCACTGGACGAGGGCCAGGTCTCAGCCTCTGATATCCAGCTGCAGAATCAGCTGGATTTATTTTGTGAGACTTGCTGAGGATGGATCTCCTGGAAAATCAACAATGATTTCCCATGTATTTTATCAGCTTCAATCAAGCACCACTGAAAAAGCTTTTTCTGAGTCAAACTGTCCTGCTGTGCTCAGCTCCAAGGGGCTCCCCGTTAGAGCTGCTTTATCCCAGAGAGTGACTGCAGGTCACACCCCTTTGGGCGGCCTTTTAGTCATTAAATTCATTCCTTAAGTCCTCAGACAGATGCTGCATCACTCATCACCTCTTCACCTTCTACGTGGACAAGGTTTTCAAGCACTGCAGGACCGAGGACCCGTTTGTGAACAGGAAGATCAGCAGCATCGCCAACTCCTTCCTCAGCGCCAGGAGGAAGCTGGGGCAGTGTGTGAGTGTTGGGTTCTGCTCCCGTGGGGCTTCTTCTGCCACTATTTCATGTAAAAACCAACCTGAGAGCTTCACAAAGCTGCAAAGTGTCTATTTATTTCAATGGTTTTAACGAGAGCACAAAGCAGAGTGATGTGAGGAGTGTTCTGTTCACTGAGAGATGTTTGCATCTGCCCACTCACCAGCAAACGCCCCCATGTACCCAGGACCAATATTTATCCTGTCCCCATGTCTCTTAAGTCCGCTCTTGCTAGAAAAAATCTGATTTAGGGACCTGCAGCCTTTCCCACAGTCCCACAATGCCTCAGTCTGTGATGCCCAGCAAAATTAGAAACTGAAATCTTATTTTTAAAAATTAACTGCCCAGACTAATGAATTAATCTTATTTTCCCAGCGTGAGCAGAACAGTTGCGAGTGTGGGGAGGAATCCACAGAGAAATTCAAGCAGATACTTGCAAACTACGAAGGGGTGAGTTGGTGGCTGGGGCTGGTAATTAACACAGATATTTAAATTCTCTTTATGCTAGGTTGTACTGACGGTTCCTCTGTATCACTGCAGCTGAATGTCACATCTGCAGCCATGAAATCCCTGGGGGAGCTGGACATCCTCCTGGACTGGATGGAGAAATCTCGTTAGCGGGCGGCGTTAATGACCCACGGCGGGGGCTGGGGAGCTGCAGGGGCTTTGCACACAGCAGAGATGAGACGGACAGTAAATTCCAGTATCAGTGCAGCTCCTCAGCAATTCCAGCTGCATCCAGGCAAGCACGGAGAGCTCTGCCAGCCAGGGACATCAGCAGAGCCTTCATTAGCACGGAAATAACGAGTTTGGTTAAATCAGCATCGCCCTCGCTGGCTGCTACCAAAGGATGCTCCCAGGGAAAACCCTCCAGGGTTTCTCTTGCTGGCAGACATAAGCTGTGATCGTGTCATAAAATTATTGTTTAAATTATAGATTTTTTTGTCTAGGGAATGTGGGGAATGAGTGCTGAGTGCTGAGTGCTGGCTGGGAGCACTCTGGTGCAGCTGATGTTGCACAAACCTGGGCTCGCTCTCAGGGCTGCTGCCACTGCTGGATCCGGCTGAAATGAGGAGTAAAGTGTGAGAAATGCTTCCAAGAATGGGTCCTTACAGGTATGTCAGGCCTTAGAAATCTGTGTTTCCTTTTGAGATGATATTTTCTGCAGTACCAGTAAAAAAGTTTCTGTGCAAGATATGTGGTTGCTGAATAGAAAAAGATTCTTGGGTGTATTGTGCAATTTGCTGACATTCGGTAGTGAGTTTTGTAGAAATTGGTTGTGATGACTGTAAATAAACCCCACTTGAAACTGTGCTGAGTCTGTTTGTCAAAATTCTGAGGAATTGCATGATTCTTGTTGGTGAAACTCTGAATTCTCTGTGGTGTCCTTTTACAGCAGATGCTGTCACTCCGGCATCCCAGGGCTGATGCATCCTTCCGGGCACGCCAGAAGCACCAAACTCAGACCTCAGTGCTGCTAAATCCCCCCAGTTTGTCCCCAAGACCATTTTTCTGTGCATTCTTTACAGCTCTGGTCTGTTCTCTCCCATTTTGGGAGTCACTGGTGCCCACTGCATGCTCTAAATCCCAGTGGGGACAGCACCAGCATTCCCCTGTAGCACGTGTGTCACACGAGTGGCATTTGGTGATTCATTCTCAGAGCAAAGATCTCTGACTGCTCACTGTCCTCCCTCAAATACTGGCTTATGCCAAAGGGGAGCTTCTCAGGGCTTTGATCCTGTTAATTCTCTTCCCCGTGGGTTTCATTTGTCCAGGTGTCAGGGTGGGAACAGGTGAATTCATCTCCCCACGCTCTGGCAGGGCTCAGCAGAGCTGAATTTTCAGCTCCATCACTTTTTTAGGAATGAAAAGTGTCTGGGACATCCCACGACTCTCCGCTGAAGGACAACCACTGGGAATGGTGCTGGGATGCAGAGAGGGACCACAGCTCGTCCCTGGCCACAGGAAATCAGTGGTGAGTTCCTCGTGGATCCTTTTTGGGCTCTGGATCACAGCTCGAGGGTTTTATTCCACACCTTCAGTTTATGTTACAACCATTACAGTTGATCCTATCCATTGATCACAGCCCGTGTGTTGTGTGCCTCAGTCTGTGCCTGGCTCTCTGCTTTCACCTAAACCAGGGATTTTTCACCTAAACCAGGGATTTCACACTTTTCACCTAAATCAGGGATTTTACTCTTTTCACTTAAACCAGGGATTTTTCACCCAAACCAGGGATTTCACACTTTTCACCTAAATCAGGGATTTTACTCTTTTCACTTAAACCAGGGATTTTTCACCCAAACCAGGGATTTTACACTCCTGTACCCGCTGCAGGGCGCGGCAGCAGCCCGTGGCCATTCCCCTTTGGAGAGGCGATGCCAGCTGGAAGTGGCAGCAGTGGGAAGGGGCGGGGGTCGCAGCGGGCAGCCGCCAGGGCTGAGGGGTGCAGGAGGAGTGCAGGAGGGGTGCAGGAGGGCTCCGGGATGCTCACCCCACCCACGGCTGTCCGCCCCTGCCCCTCTCCCGGGAGCTCAGCTCATCCCGGCCGCTCCCAGGGCGCCGAGGGAGGAGCGGAGCTGGGCAGAGGACGCCGTGGGGCAGGCTGAGGAGGAAGAGGATTTGCAAAGGGAGAGCAAAAGGGGTTTTCTCCTCTCAGAAATTCCCAAACCTGAGCGTTCCGCTGCCGCTGCTGCCCCCGGGGACGCTCTCCAGGCTCTCACGCCTTTCCTGTTGCACCAGAGTCGGGCATTCCCTCCCTTCCAGCGGCTCCGGGCGGGCGCGGACCTGTCCCGGCCCCTGCACGCCTTTCCCGATATCCAAACCCTTTCCCACCGCGCTGCCGGGGGATGCAGGAGTGGGGATGGGACAGGTGAGCCCTCTCCTCCCTCTGGGGATGGGGATGAGGCAGGTGAGTTCTCCCCTCCCTCTGGGGATGGGGATGGGACAGGTGAGTTCTCCCCTCCCTCTGGGGATGGGACAGGTGAGTTCTCCCCTCCCTCTGGGGCCGGCAGGAAGGTGCTGAGCGCTGCAATGTGGATGTGAGAACTGCTGAGCTGCTGCCCCACTCATCCCAGCACTGAAAGCCCCCAAATTCAGCAATAATTTGTGTTTTATCCGCAGTGAAACTCAGTCTGTCGGCTAACCCAGCCTGCCATGGTCACCTCTTCGTCATTACAGCTTCCTACACTGCTTGATCCGTGGAATATTCAGCTCTGCCTGCCCTTTCTGTGCCTCCCTGGGTGGGCTCTCCTGTGATACCCACAGACCCCGAGTTCCCCAGTGTGATGAAAGCCACTGGATTCTTTATTGCTCGTGCATACAAACACTCCAGACCGTGTCTGGCCTGCAGGTGCTGCCCTCAGGTCGTGAAAGCTTAGAGGAATCAAAAGCATCAGATGCTGTTCTGAAGGGTTTTCCAGCTGCCTTTAAAATAAAATGGGATTTTTTTTTCTTTTTCTTTTTCTTTTTTTTTTTTAAACAATGCTCTTCTGGCCCATGAGAGCCCAGTGTTGGAACTGGGGCTGCTGCTGGGATGAGCCACTCGAGTTCCTGCTGCTCCCCAGCCCAACCTCCTCACTCAGTCCTGCACTTCCAGCCCAGCCCCCTTTGGCATCAAGCGATTCCTCCTAAATCACCACTCGAAGCGGAATTTAAGCAAAAAAAGGTCAAGCTGTAGCGAATTGCGGTAGCAATGAGCAGCGCTGCTGGCTGACATCGAGATCCTGCGGGCAGAGCCGCTCCCAGGCGCTGCCCCCTCCCCTCAGACCCGGTCCTGGGTGGGGGACACGTCCAGGACAGCGCTGTCCCCCCCGGAGCCGCCCTGGGCGATGCTGTCCGAGGTGACGAGGAAGGAGGAGAAGGCGAGCTCAGCATCCTCCTTGGAGCTCTGGGAAGGAGAGGAGGACACGGTCAGGGGACGGGGATGGGCAGCGTTTTGTGGGTATCTCAGGATTACACGGGACACTGCGGGAGTGGGACAATCAGCGGGTCACACCGGTGCCGATGGCAGCCTCGTCCTGGGATGACCCCAAATGTTTTAGGTTTGGGACTCTGTGGCAAGCCTGTCCCTGGGTGTTGGCATCCAGCTCCCCTGTCCTAAAGCTGCTGGGCTTTACTGGTTCCCTGAGCTTCCTTTATTGCCCCAGTTCAGCTCCTGGCACTTGCAGCACCCACACCTCACCTGTTGGTAGGTGACAAGCTTGAATCTGGCACCTGAAGCCACTGCCAAGGGTGCCACTGGACCATGATCTTACCCGAGGGGAGGGGAGGCAGGAGAGGGCAGGGAGAGGCAGAGAAAATTAGGGAAAGGCAGGGATCACAGCAAGTCACAGCCCTTGCAGTGGCAGAGCCCTCCCTGTGCCCCCTGAACCACTGAGACGTGGGATGTGCTCTGGTTTCCAGCTGTCTGCTCATCCCAGTGTTTCACATTTATGGTCACAACCCCAACCTTCCTGACGCTGCCTGGGGCTGCCTTGGTTTGTTTCCTGAAGCAAAGTGACGGCTGTGATTGTCTCTGCAGGAGCAGGGGGTCAGGACAGGGGTGAGACCCACCCGCGGGGCTGGTCTGCAGCAGGCGCTGGCTCCGGGTAAAATGGGGTGTAAATAAAGCCCCTGGGAGAGGAGACAGCCCCTTCGGCAGAGACTGCGGGGCTGTGGCCACGTCTCCCAGGTCAGTGGCCTCTCTCCCACCTCCTCTTACCCTTTTTGCCTTCTCTGTGTTGGCAGCACTTTCCGGAGTGCCCGTGCTGGTGATGAACTCTGCAGGGAGAGAAAGGGAGGTGTTGGGGAGGGGGCAGTGGCTGCCAGGTGTTTCTGGGGCTTTTGTGGGGTGTTTCAGCAAGGAAGGGCAAACCCTAAGGCAGGCTGGGCTCAGCCACTCACCGTCCCCTCCCATGGGGGTCTCCTGGCTGTCCTTCACGCAGGCGTTGTTGCTGGCGCTGTAGTCCCTGATGCTTTCGAAGTCTGACATGCTGATGTTGGTCCTGTAGCTCCCCACGGACACCAGGTCTGGTGAGAGGGAGGGGGAGAATCCCTCAGGTCTCGCTCAGAGTGGGTGGGAGCTCATTCAGACCCAAACCCTCTGTGCCAGGCGATGCCGTGGGACACAAAGGGCAAAGCCCAGGGAGGGCTGGGCTCGGTCTCAGCCTGGGCACTCTGGGAGCTGGAGCTCTCTGGATGGGGTCAGTGGGAGGAGCAGGGAGTTGGAGCTCTCTGGATGGGGTCAGTGGGAGGAGCAGGGTGTTGGAGCTCTCTGGATGGGGTCAGTGGGAGGAACAGGGAGTTGGAGCTCTCTGGATGGGGTCAGTGGGAGGAGCAGGGAGTTGGAGGTGTGTTGGAGCTCTCTGGATGGGGTCACGATGAGGACCTGGCCCTTGGAGCTCTCTGGATGGGGTCACTATGAGCTCTCTGGATGGGGTCACTATGAGGACCTGGCTCTTGGAGCTCCCTGGATGGGGTCACTATGAGGACCTGGCCCTTGGAGCTCCCTGGATGGGGTCACTGGAGAAGCAGGGACCTTCCCTGCCCATCCTGGTGTGGTACCAGCAGAGCAGCTCAGCCCCGCACGTGGGTATTGATTTAGTTTAATGCTGCTGCCGTTTCCTGAGAGCCCAGAGAGGCAGGGACTCACCAGATCTCTTCATCTGCCTGTATCTGACAATGGCAAACGCCGTCACCACGATCAGGATCAGCCCAGCAAGAGGGCCCAGCACCAAGGCAAGAGTGTTGGAGCTGTGGCTTTCCTCAGAGCTGGAACAGAGGGAGAGAGATCTCACTGAGAGTGGTGCCTGTGAAAATCCAGCAGGCTGAATCTGGGTAGGATGGTAATTCTGAGTGAAATGATGCATTTCAGTCAATGAACTGGGTCCTAGCACATATAATAAATAAAAACCAAATAGAAATACAGGCTGGAGGTTGTGCTGAAAGAGCTCCATCAGCAGCTTGGTCATAAATAGGTGAAGGAAAGTTCTCTAATATTAACAAAGTACTATCAAATAGTCGTTTTGTACCTGGATTTTCTAATAATTTCCTTCTGATGCTATTTGCTTGAACTAGAGATTAATTGTGAGTCATCTTGCCCTTTGCTGTCATTTTTATCTTCTCTGACATTTAGAGTAAAGTTCTTTGGGGATAAGATTTTTTTGGGGGTTGCTAAACAACACACCCAGGGTGTACAAACACAGCACCCACAGTGGGTCCATATAAACCCCACAAAAATGATAAAAGGCAGGGGAGGGAGAGAACCAACCTTTCTGGGGCAGCTCCTTTTCGCACCTCAGCATCGCTGAAGGCTCCTCCCCGGGGAACAGCTCCGGAGGCGCGGCTGGGATCGCCGACATCCAGGAGCTCCGGGCTGTGCTCGGCATCGCCCCCTGCGTGTCCCGGGGAAGGAGGGTGGTCAGTGAGCAGCAGCATCAGAATCGGACACAAAAACTATCTGGATGTGTGTGGTGGACGTGGAGCTGCTGTGGGTTCTGGCTTTCCACGAGAGGCTCTTCCAAAGGGGGGTTTGAGATCTGAAACGATCTCACACCAAATAATTTACTGCGAAAATCTCAAATAGGCTCTCTCTGCCCACGAACTTTTCAAAGCCTTGCATTTATAAGTAAAAGGGCTTGCATTTCTAAGTTCTGCCTTTATACTCTCAGATCAAACTTTGCACACTTTCTTTGCTCTTATTCCTGGCTCCTTGCCCATAAAAACAATGAAATGAGGTTGTTTCTTTCTCTGTGTTTTCACTTTGGCCATCACCCACTTAGGGTGGCTGAATATGGGATACCCAGTGCTCTACTCTTTCTCTGCTTGTAACAATGTTCCTCCCCCTAAAACTATTTAAATTCCAAGATAATTCACCAAAGCCGAGACTAAGCCCCTTGCTGTTGGTGTCAGCCTTTCCTGCTCCTTACTGGTTTCCTGTTTATTAAGACAAGAAATTCCCTGGAGAGCAAGATCTCTGAACTGGATCAGTCCTTCACCTGAAAGATGTTGCCTAAACTAAATGATGCTACACATTGTAATAGGAATAATTAATAAGGACGGGATTAAAAGTAAAATCGGTGTGGAAAGAGGTGAGTTTTAGACGGGGTTTTTTATGACTGGGAAGTCAAAACCGAGCGGATGAAAACACCGGCGGCAATTTGCGCAAATCAGGACGCTGCCGGGTGCCAGCGCT
>VWZT01002849.1:81249-102489 GCA_013397055.1 Pachycephala philippinensis
ACAAGCCGGGACAGCCGGGACAGTCGGGACAGTCGTGAGAGCCGGGACAAGCAGGGACAGCCCTGCCGGGACAGCCGGGACAGTCGGGACAGTCGGGACAGCCGGGACAGCCGGGACAAGGAGGGACAGCCCTGCCGGAGCTCACCTGCGGCCACCTCCAGCTCCACGGCCATGGTTTCCCCGAAGACCCCGTTGCGCTTCACCCCGCACCAGTACCAGCCCTCATCTTCCTTCGTCACCGGGTCAAAGCTCAGCACCACGGTCCTGCTGGATGTGTCACAGCTGGCACCCGGCCGTGGCAGCCCCTGGTCCAGCGCTGGCACCACGGGGCAGCCGGTGTAGTTCCACCTGCACCAGTACTTCTCGTAGGAGTAGTACTTGCAGGGGTAGGAGCAGCTCAAATCCACCCGGGAGCCCGCTTGTGCCTTCACTTTCGTCTTGCCGGTCAGGCTGGGCTCTCCTGCAAGGGCAAACGGGACATCAGGGCTGCTGTGAGAGCTTTCAGAGCCGGGGGTGGCTGGCAGCAGGTGATGGTGCTGCTGGGGATGGAGCTGTGAGGGAAAGTGCTCCTTGCATTGCTAAATTAAGGCCAAAGATGCTGTTTATGGTTCTTTTCCTGCAAAATACTTCATGAGGATTTTCTGTGAAAATTCCCACAAAACAGAAATTTTGTGTTCCAGCTGTAAAGCTGCTGGGGTGAGTTCAGGCTTGGGGCTCACGTCTCTCCCCAAAAAGCCAGATTGCTCACTTGGAGTGATTTTGTACCTCCTGAGCAGGCAGAGAACTCCCAATGCACAGCTCTTACCATCCACAACCTTCAGCTCCGTTGATGATTGCTGCTCCTTCAGCTCATTTGACATGCACCAGTAAAAGCCCTCGTCCTTGGCCTCCAGCTGGTTCAGGACGACGGTGACAGTTTTGTTGTTGGGGTTCTCGAACATGGCCACTCTTCCCTCGTACTTGTAATTCACATTGCCAGCGTTGTCTATGATCTTCTCGTATCCCTGGGGTCTCCACTTGCCCCAGATCCTCGTGGAGGATTTCATGAGGGGATCATAGAGGCACTCGAAAGTCGCTGAACTTCCATTTTTCGCAGTTACCGTGGTCTTTAACTGAGGGAAGTTTTTGTCTGTTGGTAGGAATGAAACGAGCAGTTACAAACACCTCACTTGTGTCCATGGGGCACTCTCCCAAGAAAATCAACGTTATCAGATCAAACAAAGCTGCTGTGGCTAAAGCAAGGCCAGGCAAAGCTCAGGGGGGCAGCCAGCAGGAGACTGTCCTGGCACTGGTGGGGATTGATCCTAAAGGCTCAGCCAGGCCTTGCTTTTTCCCAAATTCACTGAGCGTTGTTGGCTTTGTGGACAGACGTTCCAAAGCTTTGTTCCCTTTGCTAGAGGGAACATCTCCATCTGTCAGTTTGAGATTTCAGGAACTGGGGTTTGAAGAGACAGCTTGCCTGCCTCAGACTGGGGGGTGGAATTTGTCTCCCGGAGTTTTGGGCTGGGGAACGGGGCTATCCACTGCTGGGAAGGTGAAGTCTGGATACAAGCTTTGTTTAGCGATGGTTTAGTCCATTACAGGTGGTTAAATGAATAAAAAGAAGTATTTAGATGAGAGAATAGGGTAATAGCAAAGAGAAATTCAAGTTCTTGCAAAATAAACTGAGACTGCTGGTGATGCTTCTGAAGAGGAGGAGAGAGGAAAGGGAAAACACACTGGGAACAGCTCACCCTCGTAGACAAACACGTTCAGTTCCTTCCATTTTCCTTCCTTCCCATATTCACCAGCCCCGCAGAAGTACACGCCTGAGTCCTCCCAGCCCATCTGAGTCATGGTGACACTGAATGAGCCCGGAGGCTCCTCGAAAGTCAGCAGAACTCTCCCTTCGAAACCCTCGGCGAATTCCCGATGGCTGTCGGTGATGTTCCGGCAGCCGTCCTTCTCCTGCTTGCACAGGTATCTCCTCACGTCGGCAGTGTCCTTCCCGAAGCCGCAGGACACGGTCCAGGTGCTGTGGAGCTTCACGTAGAAGAGCTCAGGTGCCTCAGGAACAGGAGGGGCTGGGCACAGAGACACAGACAGGGGCTGAAATGGAACTTCCCCAAAATCACCGAGCACCTGCAGCTCTCAGACACCCCACAGGCTATTGGTGGAGCCTCGTTTAAAAGGGAGAGGTGGGGGAAAACGAAAAGAAAACGGTATTTTAGGGAGTCTGTGATTACCTTCAGCCACATTGAGGGTGACTGTGTAGGAGAGCCCCCTGCCATTGACCCCCACACCACACTGGTAGGAGCCGGCGTCCCCCGGCCCCAGCGCCGTGATGTTGATCTGGAAGTTCTCTGCCTCGGGGTGGTCAGTGAGGGAAACTCTGTCCTTGTAGCCCGGAGCGACGTACCCCGAGGCCACCAGGGTGACGCAGCGGGACCCCGACAGCTTGCACCAGTATTTCCTGTCGTGTCTGTTCACTGGTGTGGGTGGGTAGAAGCATTTCACCGTGGCCAAGCCGCCCAGCACTCCATGGACCTGCCGCGGGCCGAACACGGGGCTGGAGACTGCGGGGGGAGAGCAGGGCATGAGTGAGTGCCACCTGTGCCACCTGTGCCACCAGGGGAGAGCGGGGTGGCCCCAGGCAGCTCCCATGGCAGTGAGGGGCACCCATGAGATAAAGATGCTCTCCAGACCCTCCTCCTCCTCCCTCCCCAGTGTCATCCCTGGTCCTCAGCCACCCCAGACTCTTTCCCCAGGTGGGTGGCACTCACTGGCTGCCTTGGGGGGGTATCTGCTCTTGGCAGATCCAGCCGGGAGCACGGCGAGCAGCAAGAGGAACGCCAGTAAAGTCATTTTTCTTGCATTCCCTGGAAAAGATGTGGAGGAAGGTGGTGAATAATCACACGTGGAAAATATTAGACATCTAATAATCTTCACGCTTGGAGGATATGGGGGTTGTGGCTACTTGAAGTAGAGGGAAATATGGTTTTTAATCGCTCCTGTGAAGGAATTGGATGGGAAAGAGGGAGCTGATAACTCTGTTCTTGCCCGTGATGCTGCATGGCAACAGGAGTGCCCATGGATCCCATCCCAACGCTCCAATATTCCCTCTGCCACAGAATTCCCGGCTGAAGCCTGTATTTAGTGGCTGCTCTTTGTTTCCCTGGTCTCTCCAAGGACACACAAAAGACAAAAATGGTGATGTTTTCACCTCTACTTTCTTTTCTTTCCTCAGCTGCTGAGGGATTGCAGGGATTTGCCTCAGCTCTGCTCCTCCAAAAATCAGATTTCATGTGCATTTCCTGAGCACAGCTCTTGATCCATGTGCCTATGCCAGGTCCATAGAAGGCACCCACAGGAGCTGCTGAGAGGTGCCAAGGAAAACCCTTATAAACAATCAGAGG
This sequence comes from Pachycephala philippinensis, assembly GCA_013397055.1. Lineage (NCBI taxonomy): Eukaryota > Metazoa > Chordata > Aves > Passeriformes > Pachycephala > Pachycephala philippinensis. The sequence goes on from VWZT01002849.1 coordinate 84,645, forward strand.
AATCTGATTTCAGGGCTTCGAGTGACACAATTTTATTAAGGGTAATTCCCAGCAGAAGAAAAAAAGCTTTTATTTCCCTGTTAAGGTGAAAGGTGTTCTGTTGTGCCTCTTCCTTGTATTGTGATTTCTCCTTGCTCAATGGCCACTTGTCCGTGGCTAATAATTAACTCACTGAGCATGAAAAATTCTCTTTCAAATGTGTGCCAGAAGTATCCAGCAAGGCAAACACAACAAATTCTGCAGAAAGCAAACAACGTGGCACAAAGAGGGCCTTGATGTTTGCCCCGGGCTCAGAGCAGCTCCTCTCCTCGGGCTGATGGTCACCTCAGTGCCCTCCAGCCCTCCCTCTGTGGCGCAAGCAGCACCCCAGTTCAGCATTGCCCACTTTGGCAAAGTTCAAATGTTCTGTTATTCTGATTTCTTCAAAAAATTCATTTTTTGGGGGGGGTACAGACCACGCTGTTTTGTTGGGTATGGAGGGTTATTTATAGGGCATTTCCCTGGAGCTGGGTTCGGACCATCACGTCCCTCTCCAGCACTATTTTATGCCTAAATTTTGGTATTTTCCAGATTTCCAGCAGCAAGTGCTCTCTGGCCAGGTTGGCTCTTCAAAACCTCATCCATTACGAGACTTTTCCTAAATTTGCTGTGCTTTTGGGGTTCTGTCAGCCCTAGGGAGAATTATCTCCAGATTTATGATGATTTGGAAGAGACCAGGACCTGACCCCTGAGCTCTGCAAACCTGAGCCAGCAGCTGCTCTGTCCAGGGATGGAACACCAGAGTTCATTCCCAAATTCTGCAGAATTCCAGCCGCAGGGATTGCCAGGGATCAGCCCAGTGCAGCCCATTAGATATTAACTATTGCTCCCAACAATGACCGGTGTCAAGGCCGTGCCATGGGACCAACAGAACACGAGGGTTTGGTTGTGACATTTGTCATTCCAGCCCGGGAGCCCTCCTGGCTTTTTGGGGAGTGTTTGCTGCTGTTCAAACAGCTGAGAAATAATAACACAGAGCTAACATGTTCTATATTGAGGTGATATATTCTACATATTTGATATATAGGTAATATTTCCCCACTCAAATCCTTTTGGCCCATGGGGAAGCTGTGCAGGTGCAAATTGTTGTAGAGGGAGCTGTTACCAAGAAATCTGCTGGAGACTTCTGTGCCCGGAAAAAGGACACAGCAATGAATTTCATCCTGCACAGGACTGGGTTTTCCACGTCTTCAACTGCCCATCGAGGTCACTGCTCACCTTGCCTTGCCATGAGTTTTACTTGGGGGAATGGGGAAAAGCCACCAATCCATCCCATTTTCATGGGATTGAGAATGAGCAATCAACTTCCAGACAGAAGACTGAGCTGCCCCAAACAGATGCAGAAAATAAATGTTTCCAGTTCCAAACAGATGCTGCCTTTACAATATGAATGATCTCAGGCTGAGTCACAAAATTTAGATTACCACAGTAATATTTACTAACTTCATATCCTATGTTCAAACTTAATGCAAATACTGTAATGATAATTAATCTTTTTTTTTTTTTTACCAAGAAATTCAATATTAAAAAAACTACAGCGGAGAAGAAACCATAACTGCCCTAAGCCTGTTCCTTTGGCTCTTTCAGGAGAAATCAGCCTCCCACCAGTGAGCCCTGAACACGAAATTGTCCCAAACCGCTGCTTCCCTCCCATGTGAGGAAGGGTCCTCAAAAGCTCCCAAAAGTTGTGTTCTTCTCTTTCCCCATCCCGTCACGGTCCCACAAAAGGTTCTGCATTCCCAAAGATGATGAAGCAGCCTTACTCACACTCACTCCAGGCTCCTCCTGCAGCACTGGGCACCTCTCACCTTCCCTCTGGGGCTGCCCCGGGCCCTGCTGCGAGTGTCCCGTGGCGCTGTGGCACTGCCAGCCTGCTTTAAATACCCGCTGCACTCTCAGCCCCGCGTTCCCACCTGTTGTGCCTTAAAGGAACCACAGGCGGCAGCGCTGCCAGGTGAGCCCCAGCCCGGGGCAGCGCTGCCAGGTGAGCCCCAGCGCAGGACAGCAGTGCTCAACCCCGGGCAGCGATGCCCAGCCCGGGGCAGCAGTGCCCAGCCCAGAGCAGCAGTGCCCAGCCCAGGGCAGCAGTGCCCAACACGGGCAGCGATGCCCAGCCCGGGGCAGCAGTGCCCAGCACGGGGCCGAGATGCCCAGCCCCGGGACAGCAATGTCCAGCCCGGGGCAGCAGTGCCCAGCCCGGGGCAGCAGTGCCCAGCCCGGGGCAGCAGTGCCCAGCACGGGGCAGCGATGCCCAGCCCGGGGCAGCGATGCCGAGCCCAGCTCTGCTCTCCCTCCAGGCTGCCCTCTCTCATCACCCCCCTGCCCCACAGCCACCCCAGGGGTGGGGGGCTCCCAGGAAAGCTCCAGGGCACCTCTGCCTCCTTTGGGGAGCAGCCTGGCGGCTCTGTGAGGTTAAATCCCTGGAGGGTTCCTTGGGTACCTCTGAGCCAGCTTTTTGCGTGGGCAGCTGTGGTTCCGTGCTTTGCCTTGTTTTAGTGATGCAAAAGCAGGAATTCCTTCTAACTGGGGGGGTCACAGGGAGCTTTTCTCATCCACCCAGTGAAAACGGATGGGTTTGAACAGGATGGCAGCTCCTGCAGTGCCTGGGAGCAGCAAGATCCTGATGTGGAATTGGGATTTGTGACAGATTTGTCAGATCTTAAAGCCAGCTTTGGAAAGCACCTTTTATTTAGCTGAGGGTGTTGAGCTCTTTTCTATCCATGAATGTGCAGCTTTTGGGGTGAGGAAGGACCTTTTGGGGTGAGGAAGGAGCTTTTGGCTGCTGCTGTGCTTGGTAGGCATCTCGGACTGAGAGAACAGCCACCACCTCTCCTGGATGGGAACAAACCCCGATCCTTGCGAGCTGTGTGCTCCCCTCCAGCGCTGCTTCCCTGGGCATTCCAAACATTCCCAGGCAATGCTGGCATTCCTTTTTTGCCTCGTGGCTGGAGCTGTGCTGGCTGCACCGCAGTGGACGCAGCTGTGTTTGCTGTCCCAGACCTCCCACTCTCCCAGGCACGGATCCCTCGGGATCAGCTTCCCTGCTGGATCTGCAGAGGGATGGAAATGTGGTTTTCAGCCCTTGCAGAGGAAGGTGGGATGGTCACAGATGGAGGAAAACCTGGCAGAAACACAGGAACCTGGAACTGCTGGTGCATCTCAAGGAGGAAAAATTAATCCAAGGTGAATGAACAGGTTTTTTTTTTAACCAAATCGCCCCTTTCATCCTCATGGTTTCCAGTAAAACCAATCCGTTGCCTCATGCAAATATATTTGAGATGTATTTCCTTGCTTTAGCACACGAGGAAGCGTTTTCCTGCCAAGTCCCAGGTTCCAAAGCATTTTGGCATCTCCAGAAAACAAACAACCTTCGGATTGCTTTTATTTGGGGAGTGCAGATTGCAGCACGAACCACGACCTGAGAGTAAAACCAACGCTGCTGCTCGGGGCTGGGCTGGGCTTGGGCTGAGCCTGATCTGGGTTTGGAGCTGTGGATATCCCTGCAGAAGAAGGGAAGGAAAAACAGCACTTGGGAATGTGGGTGCCTGAGAAACTGAAATCAGACGTGGTTTATGTGTTGCAAAATTACTCCATGGATCAGGATTTTTAAAAAAAAACCCAGAAAATTCTTATTTTTTGAGCAACCTGGTCTCTTCCAACCCAAACCATTCTGTGATTCTCTGATATGAGCAACCTGAAGCCACAAAGGTCCTTCCCTCCCCAGCTTTACCTTTCCCTCAGGGAAATAACCCACAAGGAGCCGGGTTCAGGTGCATTATTTTATTCTCTCTTGTGCAAAACACGGAGCAGTTTGGGCAGGGCATTCAGCTCAAAGTTAAGGGGATTTGGGTTCTGAGAAGAGCAGTGGGAGGCGTTGGGGGCTTGGAATTTTATAGTCCTGGTTTTCCATAGGGAGAATTCCAGCTCGGGTACCCGGGGCTTTCACAGAAGGTTCTGGCTCAAGTCTTCATCAGGCACCTTGAAAAGGAACTTTTCCCCATAGGGCAGCTGTAAAATAATGAAACAGAAGAGAAGCTGTGGTCTGGCTTTGCCTCTCTGTGGTATTGTAGAAGTAATTTCATAGGTGTTTCTGAGTTTATTAAAACTTGGTATTTTAAATGATATTTTAGGGAGTNTATTTAAATGATATTTTAGGGAGTTCTGAGCACAGAAAGCTGGAGAACCTCAGGGCAAAGGGGATTTCTGGAGTCACCCTCCTGCTCAGCCTGAGAGAATTATCCCAGGCTTTACCCCAACCCAGACATCCAGGAGCAAAAGGCACAAATAATTTCTGGGCTTCATTCTCATTTTTAGGAGTTTTTCACAGAATATTGAGAGTTTATTCTCAAGGTTTTAGGGGGGACACAATTTTTCTTTCCATTCTCTATATTTAGGACCAGAAGACCCCTTTTGGCTCTGAGTGCATTGCAATGAGAACAATGAAATCACCAAATTTCTGAGCCACTCTTCCACTAATTTTTTTTCCACTGGAGCCCTTTTCATTGATACAAATTCCTACAGATTATCTACACTTTAAAATTTTTGCTTAGACTATTTTTACAGGAGCTTTTCTCCAAAAAGCATCGACAACCTGAGACAGACTCTTACATAGAAGTTGGTCATCCTGATATTTCCAAGGATAGCAGAGATTGTCCTGCACAATAGAACAAAGAAGAATGACACAGTTGCAACACAGTGAACAATAATTACATCTGTGTAATACTGAGAAAGGTGATAAGCAATCAGAATTTACTGAAACAGGCAGGAAGAGCGATAACAGCTTTACTACTTTGCAATCAAAAATTATAATCAGCCCTACAATAAATGTATAAGCTTTATATAGGATTTAATCCAAGTCTTTTGAAATCCGTGGCTTAACTTTTCTTGGTAAGGAGCAAAGGCAAGAGTTTGGCAGCAGGATGTGATTCTTGGACTGGGGGTTGTCATTCCTGGACTGCAAACCCGGTGCCTCTCCTGTGGAGGTGTTTTCCTTACTCAGCCACGAATTCCCTGCTTAAAATTTGGGTTTATTCTCTCTTATCAGGGGAAATGACACCGGCAGTGCCAGCCCCAGCAAACACCCACCTACATTTGCCAGAGCCCGTCCTGAATTCCTGCTCTTCTCCTGGAGCTGGGTTCTCCTCCATCCTTTCCTCCCTTCCAGCATGGGCCAGAGCTGGCTCCAGGCTCCCAGGGGTGCTCCCTGCTCCTCCTTCAAAACAAAACACACGGATGCACTGCAGGGAACAGCCCCACCAGCTCCTCTTTGAGAATCCAGCGTGTCAGACACCGAATTGGGCCATTATTGCACAGTTTCCTTCTTGTGAAAAATGCATTTTCCCTCACCGCTCTCATCGCTGAGGGGTTTTTGTCCCTGAATTTATTTCTATGGATATAAGATGGTCTGGATTAAGGTAGATGCACGTATCTTTGCAAATCAGTCATTAGAAGGGATTTTTTGGGCCTGTCTTTGACAGTTTTGCACTGGATTTGGCCCCAGAAGCTGCTCAGAGTGAAGCCACTCACACCACACAGATCCCTCCCTTCAGGATTTTCTATCACTCACAGAGCCATAAATCCTCTCTACACAAACCCCTTGCTTTCAGCAGGGTTTCCATTTCCTTCATTTGCTTTGTGTTTGAGCACATCTAAAACAAAACCAAACAACTTCTCAAGGACTTTGCCTGCAGGTCCAGCCGCGCTCTCGGGCTGCGGAGCAGACACGTGTCTGAGAGATGGAAACATTCCACGGGTCAGACTCCAGCCCCTGGAAATCACAAGCAAAGCCCTTGCAAAACAACCACCGCAGCCCCAAAAGGTGCTGCCTGGCCAACTCACCTGGCTTCTTTCGAAGCTTGATTCTGCCCAGGGTGAGGACGGTGATGGTGATGGCAATCAGCAGAAGCAGAGCTGGTAACACAACTGGCAGCAGCCGTGATTCCCCCGAGGAGCTGGGGAGATGAATCACCAGGGTTAAATTGGGTTTGGATTCACTTTCATGGTTCCTGCAGGTGGTTGTTTTCACACTAAAGGGTATCAAGGAGTTGTAAACTCTGACTGAATCAAAGAAAAGTCAACAGAGTCAAGGAGAGTTGAAATCATTCAATCTGGAGTTTGGCTTACGAGGAAGTGATTTCTGGATTTCTGCAGCTGCTGTGTGGGGTTAGTGCTGCCAGCTGAATTGGCCCCTCCAAAGGGAAAATGAGCTGTTCGCACAACACAAACTCACAAGAAATACATCTTTTTGGTGAGTTGTTACAACCCTCACATTTTTGGAAGGTGTCTTCCCTCCTCTTTCTGTCAGGATGTCAGGGAAATGTGGCTTGGGGGAAGCTGGGGAGGGGGAGGAGGGGGGCTCAGTGCAGGGGCTCAGTGGGGTGGATGCAAATCCGAGGTGCCCACCTCAATATTGAACTGGATTTGTGGACTTTGCCCAGTGTGGATCTGGCTGATCCTGCAGTGCCTGGAGCATCTGCACCAGATCCCCTCAGCAGGGCTGGGGGAGAAGTGTTGGGGCTGCTCACAGGGAGCACGGGAGGCAAATCCACGGGGGTGAGACACAGGAACTGGTGTGGAGAGCAACCAGGGAACAACTCCTGGCCAAAACACTCCCGGCCTTTCGATGAACCTTGTCCAAGGCTCACTCCTGATGCAACAGCGAGCACCCAGTGCTGCCATGGGCTGCTGAGGGGCTGGGGAAGGTGTGCATCGAGCTGTGCAGCAGCTACACATTCACCAGGGCTGTTGCTCAAGCTCAGCAACGTTTCCCAAGGTCCTGTCTCCGTCCTGAGCACGGGGAACCGGGCAGGAGCACAGCTGTTGACTCTGGCACCTGCCCCACAGGAGGGTTGGAGACAAGTTCCAAATGTGCAAGGCCATGAGGTAACCTCGCCTCCTTCTCTGACTTCTCGTGCCTCCTGGAGGTGTTCTCAGCCGCGCACAACTTCCACAGGGCCCCGGGGAATGGGGAACAGGTTGTAAAACACCCAGGATGTGGCTGTGGACTCACCTCTCCTGGAAGGTTTCACCTGCAGAGGTTGCAGAGGTGCCCAGGGTGGCAGTGGAGAGCAGGGTGATGCTGCCCTGGGTGACAGTGGCCATCGTGGTGCCCTTGGGGGCAGTGGCCATCGTGGTGCCCTTGGGGGCAGTGCCCTTGGGGACAGTGCCCATCCCGTCTGCCATGCTCCTGTGCCTGGGTGTGCTGTGGGCAGCAGGATTTGCTGGCGTGGGTCTCACTGGAGTGGCTGTTCCTGGGGCTCGTGAGGAGCAGATTTCTACAGAGAAGATTATTTCGAGGCTTTAATGCCCATCCTTTGGCAGAGGCAATGCGTTTGTTACATTTACCAAAGATTTACACTTTTCACCTTGCGTCTCCTGTGAAAAAACACCAGACTCAGGCATTTCTGTTTTCCTTGGAGTCCTACAGAGAGCAGCCTGGGAGCACTAATGAAAACCTTAATGCCTGGCAAACATTCCTGCTTTAACCCCACTCTCCTGCCTTTGCCAGAGGAGCAGTTCCCTGATCTGTGTATTTACACTCTGCAGTTTCTCAAACCTTCAGTTTGTCTTCAGAGCCAAACACCTCTCTGTGCTGCACGTGCCAGGACCAGGATGTCACATCCTGAGGGTTTGCATCGTAAATAATCAATATAACCCAAACCTGTGAAATTTCCTGTGAAAGCTCAACTCTCACACCCCTGAACTCCTTCACCATCGCCTCACCTGCTCGCTGATGACTGAGGGGAAACGCAGAGCTGCTGTTTCTCCTGGTGTGGGATGGTTTGGGGGTCCCGCAGCACCTACCCTTGCGGATGAGCAGCTTCAGGGCGGCCGTGAGCTCCGTGTGCCCGCTGCTGGCCCCACACCAGTACCAGCCTGCGTCCTCCTCCCTCAGCTGCCCCAGCAGCACCGTGGAGGTCCCGCGCTCGGGGTCGCTGCTGGACATTTGTATCCTGCCTTTGTAGGGCTCCAGCACAAAGCCAGCATCATCCAGCAGCACCGGGCAGCTCCCTCCCTGCCACCTGCACACGTATTTCTTCTCGAAGGTGCCCTCGGGGTCGTGGTGGCACTGGAAGGACACTGAGCCCCCGACGGTGCCGCTGAGGAATTTGGGTCTCCTGGGAAGGGCGGAGGCTGCGGGGGAGGGACAGAATTAGCATTTCACACCCCTCCCTTGGCACCCTGAGCCCCCCGTGTCCCGTCCTACCTGTGGCCACCTGCAGAACCACCTCCTGTGTGCTGTCCTGACCCCTCAGTCCTTGTGTCCCGCACAGGTACAGCCCCGAATCCTCCTTCTTTAGGTCATTTATCAGGACTTTGAAAGCCCCAGAGCTCTCCTGAGGGGTGATAAGGATTCGGCCCTCGTACCTCCTGCCCACGAAGCCATCGGAGCTGGCGATGAGAGCACAGCTGCTTCTGCCCACCCTGCACCAGAACCTCTTCTTGTCACCCTGGGTGTCCCCAGAGGGGCACAGGACGGTGACAGAGCTGTGGAGCTCCCCTCGGACGAGCTGGGTTGGCCTCGAGACAGTGGCATCTGTAGGGAGAGAGCAGGACAGGGACTGGCAGCTCACAGAACCCCCAAAACCTGCCCCATCCTTTCGGCTCTACAAATTATCTTGGGCCATGTTCTTAAGCTCTGCTCCAGGATAATAAAGATTCATCTTTTTAGATTATAATAAGTCAAAAATACTCCCCCCCACACATATTTCACACTCTAAAAGTCCATCAGTTTTTTCCTTTACTTCTCCAAAACCCATTCAATCGGACATTTCCTCTGTGCCCTTCCCCAGAATCTCCAAACCTGTGTTTCCAACAGGCAGCAGAGAGTTTCCTTTCACATTTACATACATTTGGCCCAGTCCAGGTGCTTTTATACCCCATAATTATAAATATCTGCTTAACAGGAAAGGCTGAGGTAGCTGCTGTGCATGGATGCTCCAGCAGCTGACCCCAAACCTCTCCCAGGAGCCAAGAGAGAACCCTACCTGCCAGAACAGTCAGGTTGAGGCTGACATAGAGCCCCTCATTGATGCTGTGCCCACAGCACCTGATCCCAAACCTCTCCCAGGAGCCAGGAGAGAGTCCTACCTGCCTGAATGGTCAGGTTAAGGCTGGCATACAGCCCCTCGTTGGTGCTGTGCCCACAGTACCTTATCCCAAACCTCTCCCGGGAGCCAAAACAGAACCCTACCTGCCCGAACGCTCAGGTTGAGGCTGACGTAGAGCCCCTCGTTGGTGCTGCCAATGCCACACCTGTAGGTGCCCGCGTCGCTGCTCCTCAGCCCCGTCAGGGTCACCGTGAAGGAGCCGTTCTGGGGGGAGTCCCCCAGGGTCACCCTGCCCTGGAACTCCCCCGAGGTGTAGCTGCTGGAGGAGACGATGGTGTAGCAGACCCCGTTTGGTGCCACTTTGCACCAATATTTGCGCTCGTATTTGTTGGCCGGGGTCGGGGAGTAGAAGCACTGGTGGGTGATGGAGCCCCCGAGCCCTGCTGTCAGAAACCTGGAGCCGTGCAGGCTGCTGGAAACCGGCCCTTCTGGGGACACAAACAGAGGGTTTGGTCACTCACAGACAGCCAGCAAAGCCCAGCACCGCTCCTTCGAGGCAGGGCTGGGGTTCTGAGAGGCACCAGTGGCTCAGAAAATCTGTTTTGGATGTGGTGTTTCCCCTCCCCGAGTGCCACTTTACCCACCCGAGGGGCACCGGTGTCACAGAGCCACTGGCACAGGTGGGGAGACCCTCGATGCCCCTTCAGGACACTCCAGCCCTCCCCAGCCCTGGAGTTAACGGCCAAGGGCAGGAATTAATGGGAAAAACCTTTGGCATTTGCAAACTCTGCCTGATCTGGCAACATCCTCATCCCCGTGGAGGCTGCAGGAGAGCTGGGATCCTCCTCCTGGGATCCTCCTCCTGGGATTCTCCTCCTGGGCTTTGATGTTTTGCCCTTCCCACAACCCGCTGCCTCTCTGCAGAGCTGGACTGGGCAGGGGGGTGGCTGGACTGGTTTCCACACTGCAGGTGGAGGTGTTTGGGGTCCAAGGGAGGGTTTAGCCAGGAGAGCACAGCCCGTGTCTGTTACTCTGAGTTTTGCAGTTCTTTGATGTTTTCATTTTCTGTAAGAGTTTCTCACACACTTTCTGTAAACACAGCCATGCTTTGCTAACCGTGCTTTATTGTTTGCATTCCATTTCTCCTAGGCGGAGATGTTTGATGGATTTTTCCTTTGACCAGTGTGATGGAGGGGTGGTAATTTCTCCCTCCAATCCACAGTAATTTCTAAAAACATACGTAATAAAAGCTCGGGGTCATCTGCCCCCTCTTTTTCTGCTTCTCTCTTGAAAAGGTGTCTGTGTAGTTCTTTTCATGTCCAAGTGTGACACGTCCCCAGTTCCAGCTTTACCTGTTCCTAGGGGCTGGGGAGGCTGGGACTCACCTTGCAGCAGGGCTGCTAAAAGGAAGAGCAGCACCATGTCCAGCCCTCCCGAGTGCTCCCTCACCAAACTTCACAAATCTCACACCGGGAACGGGATTTTGCTGATTGGAAAAATGAAGGCAAAGTGGGGAGAAAAACCATCATAAATTATGGATGCTAAAAAGCCTTAGCAGAGAAAATTTTCAGCTCTCAGCAGCAGCTCGTGAGAGCTCTGTTCTTTCTCATGCGAAACTGTGCAAAACATGATAAAGTTTTCTGTAAACAGACTTTGTTAATNTGAGTCCTTCATTACCCTCTGGCAGCGCCGACAGCGACAATAAATCACTACCTTTATTTTTATAGAAATAATTACGTTAAATTTCAGAACTGTTACATTCTGTGGTGAAATCCCTCAGACTGTCTCCTATAATCACCCTACAACAGCACAGTTCTCCAAAAACCAGCATTTTAAGAGCAAATTGAGGCTCACCTACCTTAGGTTATGATGCTTCTGGTGCTGGAAATTCTGTCCTCCTCCACCTCCAGCTTGATTTAGTTTAATAAAGTTGTTTTTGCAGCTTGCAGCTCAGTCAGCCTTTGCTTTTCTCTTGATGTTTAATTATTTTTTTCATATATTGATGTGCAGAGTTTAAAATGGGTGCACTAAAAATCTTCTGAGGTCTTGATGTGCATTGCTGAGCAAACTGGAGATGGGCAAAATGCTCAGAGAAGTAGCAGAGATGCCACAAATGAAGTGAGGATGGGACCCAAAAATGGTCTTTTTTAGCTGTCTAGGGATGTGGTGACACCGTGGAAGGGGGAAAAAGGGGGTCAGGAGCAGAAATGGCAGAGTTTGAGAGGAATTCCCCTGCTCTACTGATAAAGGGCTTTAATATGAAACAGCTGTCTTTAAAGGGTTCCAGTGAAATGATGTTTGCTGTGAGCCACTTCCAGCAGAACTTCACATCGAGAACTTTGTGAAAGGTTCCTCAAACATCTGTGGTTGGAACGGACCTTCACTGAGCTCATGTCTGTCTTTTGATCCTGTTTTAGGGTCAAAAAGATGATTTCTGCTTCAATTTTTGTCCTAAACCAGTCCCTGAAACGTGAACGAGGTGGGTTCAGGTCACGGCGTCTGAAGATGGAACTAAGGGCAGTTTGTTCCTGAACACAAACACACTTCCTCTTTCGCAGGAACCAAATAATTGAGAGCAGTGTGGATGTGCTGAGAGCTCCAGAGCTGTGGAGGCATTCCAGTCACTGCCAGGGCTTTGGTCTGCTTTGCCTTCAATTAAAAATGGTTGGCTGCAAACAAAATCCCACTCGTGGCACTCCTGGGCTGGCTCCAGCCCTCCGTGTGTCCCCAGGATCTGCAGGACAGCATTCTCTGTGTGGGGATCCAGAGGGGTTCCGAGGGAGATTTGGAGGAACCACTTTGTTCTCCAGTCCTGTGGGGTCCAAGGCCTTGATCTTCCCCTCTGGGGTCAGCCAGGGTGTGAGGAGCAGATTGTTTTCTGTGTAACACAGTCATTGAAGCACTTTGGAATCTCCCTGGCTGAAGATAAATCTCCACCGAGCAGTTTTGTGCTGTTAATCATGATATGGTTAATTATATTACAGTTATATTGCAGTAATTGTTGTGTTTCGTACTAAACCATAAATTCCCCACTCTCGGCTGGGCTCCAGCAGAGCTGCTCCATCTGAGGGCATTTATTGCCATGCCAGCAGCAAAGCAGCAGGACTGGCCTTGTGTGAGCAATAAATTGGATCTGAGTGATGGTGGGAACCCCCCAGGAATGCTCAGGGCTGTTTTGGAGAATCATAAAATCAGGGAATTACAGGAGACCCTCCCGGGGCAGTGCCACTGCCTTGCACCTTCCACTGCCAAAGGAGAGTTCAATTTTATAAAATTTATTCTTCTGGGCCATGCTTGTAAAGGAAATTCCTCTTCCTTCCTCTGCTACACCTGCTCTGGAGGGGGATTCTTGCAGGACAGGCAGAGGCTCCATCCCACGGCTCCATCCCTGTGCAGATATGGAGGCTGCTGTCTGCACCCCAGCACAGTCTGTCTGCGCTCAGAGCTGTAATTAATAAATGATAATGACCCCTGCCTGCTCCACAGGGCCCAGTTAATGATTAAACTCCTGCTTGGACCAGCCAGGGGTGCTCCTGCTGCACTCAAACCCCTCTGCAAGGAACAACACTGCCCCTGTCTGTCTCTTCCTGGACTTCCAAAGCCGAGGGTGTTTGGAAAAAACGAGCTGAAATCTGGGGGAGTGGAGATCCTCCCCTCACCCTGCCAGGGTGATCCATCCTGGCCTGAACCCACGGGGTTCTAAGAGCAGGAACGAGGAACTCTGGGTCTGGTTCTGGTTTAAGATGTTATCAGGTAAATTTGCAAACAGAGGGAAGCAAACCCAAACCAATAGCCCCTGATGGCTTTAGCACGGCAGGAGAAGGCTGGGATGCCTCTGGTGGGGCTCCTCTTTGTGGGGTGTTGGTTCTGTGGGGCTGAGCATGGCACGGGTGGGAGCTGCAGTGACCAGGTTGAGCCTTTTTTCATTTACAGCTCCATTAGAAACAAAGGACAGGGGGGAAAAAAGAGAAAAAAAAGGCAATGGAGAGAAGTGTGGTGGAGTGGGAGAGGGTCCTTCTCTCCACCTGCATGTGAGCAGGGAAAGGGCAGAGCCTCGGCTCCTGGTTATTGCCCAAACCGTGCTGGAACGTGGTTCAAAAGCCTCAGGCATCTCCAGCCCCATCCCACAGTGCTGGAGTGAGCCCAGCTCGATCCTGGAGCCCAGCTTTGGTGTTTTCCAGCTTGGTTCAGCAGCATCCAACCCTCCTTCCTCACCTCTCAGCCCTGAGGCTCCCCTGGCACTGCCCTGAGGCACCAGGGCTGTTATTGACAGGAATGATTTCTGTTTGTTATTAACAGGAATGATTTCTGCTTGTTATTGACACTAATGATTTCTGTTTGTCATTAACACAAATGATTTCTGCTTGTTATTAACACAAATGATTTCTGCTGTGGCCCAGTGCAGCTGATGTTCCCTGACACTGCCGGAATTCCACCAGCCACTGCTCCTGAATCTGGTCTTTGTAATGAAAGATGTGCACAGGGATGTTTTAATTGGGACAGTAGGTCTTGACAGGCTCACGTAGACATGGAAATGACACGTCTGAGCCAGGGTGGGACTGATAGTTAGGAATTAGATGAATATTCTGTGCAAAATGCAAAGCTGGGCGTTTTCTTTGTTGTTTTTAACATTGTTAAGGCATAAACTCAGTCTGGATGATCTGCATGAAGACACTGAGGGTACATTCACCAACTCTTCTGAGACTCGTTGCTTCTGCAAGGCTGTGATCTCTCTTTGTGGCTGTTTTGTGTCTGGGCTCCACGGGGATTTTGCCTTCCAGGCACAAGTTGAGTTAAATATGCCCAGAATCAGGTTCACAGAATCATGGAATGGTTTGGGTTGGAAGGGACCCTATGGTTTGGGTTGGAAGGGACCCTAAAGATCATCTCATTCCACCTGTGCCAGAGTGTGAAGTCTGATTTCGGGGGTCCCCAGACCAGAAGCTGGAGTTCTGCAGACAGATCCAGCAGGTGACATTCCATATTCCCCCTGCAGAGTTAAACAGCGACGCCGCTCTTGGAACGGGGCTTGCCCGGGGTGAGGGATTCAGCCCAGAGGATCTGCCAGCAGCAGGGGAGGGGCAGAAATGTGGAGCTCATTCCCGGAGGAATGACCCTGCTGCTCTGAGGCTGCTGTTTTAATTTGTTCTCTTTTGTTTCCATGTCATGGCAGCGTGCACAGCTCCCGTTTGTGAGCATCACCACGTCACACACTGATAAGAGATCTTTGGGAGGGAGATTTCTCCTTGGAAAGCTGAACAGAACTCAGCTTTCATGGCACCAGCACACAATGGCTCTGAGTAAAGCCAAGGATTGGAGGAGAAGCCTTTTGTTTCCAAAACAATCTGGTTTTAAGAAATGTTTAGGTTCTGTTTCAGGGCAAAAATGCTTTGAGAGAGTGCTTAAAGCTCTCCTCCTTTCTCATTAGATAAAGAAGGTGAGATTTCCCTTGGGACTTGCATCATGCAGGTGCTGAGCAGTCAGACAGAACATTAAATAGATGAAATCAGCCCTGGGTGGGACAGAGTGGTCAGAGGAGGGGAGCACAGGGATGAAAATGCACATTTTACCCAGGCAGGAGCTCGACTGACCCCTTCCCTCAGCGCTTACCCCGGCATCTCCCCCTCCTCTCTACACGCTGCTCTTGCTGCCTTTAAAAATCAACCATTTGCACTCGAAAGTCCCCAGCCCGAGCAGCTCAGGGCTGGGAGGAAGCTCTGCTGCTGCCTGGCTGCACATCTGCACATCGGGCTGGTGGGAGCCTGCCAGCACACACGGGAGCTGCGGGAATTCCATATCCCCTCTTTGTGCTTGCAGGGAGAGCCGGGAATCACAGAATCAGGGAACGCTTTGGGTTGGGAGGGACCTGAAAGCTGTCCTTGTTCCACCCTTGTCACAGCAGAGCACCCTCCACTGTCCCAGGTGGCTCCTTGGGACTCTGCCTGTGCTGATAAAATGATTCCATTTTCCGGGTGGGACAGACCTGAGCTGGCTCATCCTTTGTCTCAGAACTCTTTGTTTCACAACTCCGATATTTACATTTACCTGCCTGCGACACAAATCTGCACCACACGGCACTTTCTGGTCACACACAGGTTTATTTGGGACACAAACCCCCTCTGTTCCCCAGGGTGAGCAGCGAGGTGTTGGCAGCAGCAGCCGGGCCTGAGAGGTGCCAGGACAGCTTGGAATGAAAGGAGTTGGGGTTGTCCCAGCCTTGGATCTGCCCCATTTTGGGCACCCCTTCTGGATCCCACACCAGCACAGCCTCCTGCCTCCTCAGCTGTCCCTTCCTGCTTCCAAACCCCTTCCAGGTGCTGGATCCAGGGGGTCAGGGCTGGGTGGGAGAGCAGAGAGTGCCAGAGGAGGCAGTGGGATGTCTGTGCAGCCCTCCAGCCCCTCCAGCAGGCAGTGGTGGTTTTGGGAGGCACTTTCATGTGGCAGGTGAGTGCTCAGGCCTCAGAGGCTGTGATAAAATTAATAAAAAAAAAAAAATCCCAAAAAAGTCCTAAAGGAGCAGCAAAGTCCTGCAGTTCTTCCCAGAGATGCTTTATCCATAGGCAACCCCTCTGAAAAAAGCCAAACCCCTAATTCCATGGCTTCCCTGTTTTGATGAATCCCCAAATGCATTAAAGCCCTTGAAGGAGAATGCAGCCCGTCCGTGCTGAGCAATGCTTTGTATAAATAGCTCATATACATCTGCTATATACAAAATATTCTGTACACGCAGCATTCCTTTATTTGGTGTGAAGCTCCCAAAGCGCTCCCGAGGTGCTGGGGCAGGAGATGGCAGCAGAAAACGCTCATGGCCGAGGCCAGGCAGTGAAGGCCGCAGGATTTGAGGTGAAAAGCCCCTTTTCCAGCAGCCCCAGGAGCTATTCCTTCAGCAGCCCCAACTTCTTGAGCGCCTCGCGCCGGTTCTCGTCGGCCGCGCCCTTCGGGGAGATCTTGACGCTGACGGCGGAGCGCGGCGGCCTGGGGAAGCTGGGCAGAGGGTGGGATCTCCTCTTGCTGCCCTTGTCCTGCTCCTCCTGCTCCTTGAGGCCGGCGAAGTCCTTCCCCGCCCCGAGGGATGCGGGCCGGGGGCGGCCGCTGCGGAGGAAGCTGGGCGCCAGGCGCTCGATGAAGGACATCTTGCCCAGGGAGCTGCTGCTGCTCCTGGCGTTCTGCTCCTTGGAGCTGCCGATGGAGCTGCCCAGCCCCACCCCGGAGCGCTCCAGGGTGTTGGATTTGAAGGTTATCTGCCGGACCCCCGGCACCGAGCCCTCCGCGGGCTGCCCGGGGATGGGGAGCGGCGGCTCCCTGGGGTGGGGGTGGAGGTGGGCGCTGGGCTCCCGCCTGTCCTGGGACAGCCCCAGCTTCTCCAGTGCCTCCCGCCGGGCTTTCTCCTTCTCCTTGGGGTCGAGGTGCCCCGAATTCCCCTTTTCGGCAGTGCTGTCGCCGGCAGGGCTGGGGTGAGAGGTGGCTGAGGGTGGAGGTGCTGCTTTCACCTTCTGGTTGTGCTCCGGGGCCAGCGGCACGGGGCTGTTCCTGCTGCTTTTCAGGATGATGTTTGGGGGCAATTTCCGTGGTTTGGGGGCAGTTGGAGGCCCGCGCTTGGCATCGTGGTCCTGAGGGGCCTCCTCCAGTGTGGATTTCTCCGGGTGGCCCCACGAAGTCCAATTCTTGGTCTCCTTGGCCGCCTCCCCCTTGGCATCTGAGCGATGGCTGCGTGACCACTCCAGGTCGTCCTGGAAGGGGTCTGGAGGTTGGATAATCACGGACTTCGTGTGGCTTCCTGTGTTGGCTTGGTCCAGCCTGCCCTCCCTGGGCACCTCCTGTGCAGGTTTCCCTGCTGGCACTGCGTGGACACTTCCTTTGCTGCCAGAAGCTCCGTTTGCTGCAGGGGTGTTCCTCGGGAGACTGGAATACCCTGGGCTTGGAGCAGCCGCCGGAGCCGAGCTGGAGGAGACAGAGATGCTTTTAGCACTCCTCTGTTCAGCCCCACGCTGCTGATCTCTGCTCGGAGCCCCACTGCCCAGATCTGGGAAGAGAGGGAGATGAAGTCAGGCACAGCACAGGGACACAGAACAGGGACACAGAACAGGGACACAGCACAGGGACACAGCACAGGGACACAGAACAGGGACACAGCACAGGGACACAGCACAGGGACACAGCACAGGGACACAGCACAGGGACACAGCACAGGGACACAGCACAGGGACACAGAACAGGGACACAGCACAGGGACACAGCACAGCCACGGCTCAGGACGGGCACCCAGGGCTCCCCTGACCCCACTGACCCATCCCTCATGGGGAAATTGGATCCTTTGGGCCCAACAAAGCCTCGTGAGTCGGTGTGAGCCTGTTCAGAGCTCGAGCAGAGATGCTCAGCCCCGTGGTTCTGTGGAGTTTGCTCCTCACCCACCCGAGGGCACAGCAGGGTGCAGGTGGTGCCCGGCTGCAGTGATGGGAACCAGCTGTGCCTTATCAAAGCGGGGCACTGCTCCTCCCCTCCGTGCCGGGCACATCCCCTTGGCACAGCCAGCCTTACCCCGGGGCACGGGGCCTTTCCTGGGCTTGGCGGGCTCCCCGGAGTCGGTGTCATCCGTGGAGACCCCGCTGTCCCCCTCTGCATCCAGGGAGCCAATGGTTTCCTCCAGGAACATCAAACACTCCTTCTCTTCCACAGATAAATAGTCATAGCTGTTGTCGCTCTGGGAACAGAAGTGTAGGTAAGAAAGAGAGGTTTACTTTATGCTATTTTATATA
>VWZT01002849.1:102523-114326 GCA_013397055.1 Pachycephala philippinensis
ATATTTTTTAACTATAACTTATAACTATAACTTATAACTATAACTTATAACTTTAAGTTAACTATATAACTTCTTTAACTATTTAATGTCCAGGGAGTTTAGAGAGCCTGTGACAGCTGCTTGGCCCGTGGCTGTTCAATAATGAGTATTTACAGCTCCAGAAAACTAGACAACCTCCTCTAAAATAGGAAATATATATATACTTAAAGGCTTTTTTTTTATATTACCCTACTCTGTGGGTCAGAAGGTGGATTATTTTTAACTTGGGAACTTGGCCTCTAACTTTTAGTTCTTAAAATTACTGTGAAATGTGAGCAGATGGGTAACAGATCTGTAGGTACAGATACCTCTACAGATTATTAATGCTTAGAAAACACCACAAATACTGAAATTTCTGTGCAGGTGATGAACCCTCCTTGTTCTCCCATTCATACCTCAGCAAGAACTGCTTAATTTTTGTTGTGTTTTGAGTACCAGGAGATGTGATATTGCAATATCAGCCATCAAGGTGATTCCTGCAATCTGTCAGGAACAAAGTGAAGTGCAGGACAGGACGGAATGTGCATCACATCAACAAGCACGGGGCAGGAATTATCCCAGGTGGAGTTGTTTTGCAGAGACACCTTATCTAAATCTTTTACCGTGCACTATCACAACCAGTTTTTCCATCCCTATTAAACTCAGAGGGTTTGTTTCTGGTTTGCAATACATCACATGGAAACCCTGCCAGGGCTGAGCGCTGCTCTCACACGTATCAATTATGCCCCAAGTCAGGCAGGATGTAATTAGCCCATCAGCCTTGGAATCGGCGTTGGGAGGCAAACAAGCTTTAATGGAGAGATAGTGAGAAATTACACATCTACACCCACGGTCCTCACT
This sequence comes from Pachycephala philippinensis, assembly GCA_013397055.1. Taxonomy (NCBI): domain Eukaryota; kingdom Metazoa; phylum Chordata; class Aves; order Passeriformes; genus Pachycephala; species Pachycephala philippinensis. Next base: position 103,403 of record VWZT01002849.1, read on the forward strand.
CATCTCTGCCTTAACTGGGGATTCATCTCCTGCCAGGCAGCAGGAGCTCAGCTCGCTGTCTCCTCCGGGTGAAGGCACTCTCCTGGGAGCCAGTGTGACCCAGTTCCCCACTGGTCTGACCCCCGCACCCCTGGCAGCGCTGGGGTCCAGTCCTGGCCCAGAGCAGACCCTGCAGCAGCTCCCCGGTGCTGCCACACACGTGGCAGGGTGGCAAGGCTGGGAGCGCTCTGGGGCAGGAATTCATTAGGTCCTGGTGCTGTCCCACAGCCTCCAGCTGCTTCCAAAGCACCGATGGAGAGCGGATTTGAGCTGGGATCTGCCCAGAATCCTTCCTCAGCTCAGAGGAGTGAGTTGGACCAGGCAGCCCGGGGTTACTCACCCGCTGCGAGTGGTTGGAAGCCGTGCTGACCATGCTGTCACAGCTGCCCGAGTTGCAGCCAGCCATCCCCAGCTCCTTCCTAGGCATAGCACGGGCTGCCCTGGTGCCTGGGGAAAGGAGAAGCATTAAATCGTGAGATTCCCCGGGGGGTAACGCAAGCACGCTGGGAGGGAGGACAGGCAGGCTCTGAAGCTGCTGGATGGGGGAAATGTGCTGTCTCCAGGAGAAGGCGCAGCTGGGCTTTTTTAAAATAATCCTTGAAGTTTTCCCCAAAATAATTGGAAACAGGGTCATTCTGCTCAGCCAGCCCGTGTTGGTGGCTCTGTAATCACCTCAGAGGGGTGGATCAGGCAAGGGCAGGAGCTGTAAGCCCAGCTCAGCCTCGGAGATCCCAGCCCCGACTCTTGGGACCTCTTTCCTCCGCCACACCCTGTGCCAGCCCTGCAGCCTGAACTGGAGACCGTGCTGGTTACTCACATCCTCACTCTGTCGGGAGCTTCCTCTGCCGCCCTTCCCTGGGGGCCCCGGGGAGGTGCCCCCGGGCCTTTGGGGCACGCCTGGGTGCGTTTGGGCACAGGGCTGGCACAGCCCGTGGGGAGCAGGGCGGGCTGGGGCTGTGCCCAGTGTCCCCAGTGTCCCCTCTGCTCACAGCAGCGTCCCCCAATGCTCCTCTGGGTGCAGCCCGAACCCCCCATCACCAGTGGGACCCCAGGGTGCCTGGCAAACACCCTGGATTTGGGTTCCAGCACCGGGACAGGGCAGGGCAGGGTCTGGCTGCGAGCAGGGACAGTTATCCCTGCTCAGAGCTCTGCTGCCCGCGGCCAGAGGCCGAGCGCCCACGGAAGGTGTCATTACTGACGGGTGCAAAGCACTGAGCTCCCAAAATTTCCCGGCACCACCAATTCGTTCCCTCCACAGGCACCACCCCGTTCCCGGGGAGGGAACTGGGCTGTGGAGGCGAGAGGGAGCAGCAAAACAAACACCAGCACCCCCTCCAAGACACACGGACCCACGCGAGAGGATTTGCTCCTCGGAAGACAGAGGAGCCCTTTGTGCTGTAACCTGCAGGCAGGAACACACTGCTGCTTTTTTTTTTTTCCTCGTAGCAGGATCAGGGAATTAGATCCAGCGATAAGTGAGCAGAACTGGCTGCTTGTTCAGAGCGTTAGACCCTGAAAGAATTCCTTTGTAATTGGAATACGCCGCAAAAATCAGATTTCAACACCCACGCCCTGACAGATCTAATCCTTCCACGCAGGAGGATTTTAATATTTCAGTCTCGGCTTTGCATTATTTACTGCTTAAATGACGTTGCAGTAAGTGGTGGCTTTGGAACAGCAGTTCCCTGGATTCTTTGGATTCAGATCGCTCCACAGCGAGGGATTTGAGCTGTCAGGAAGCAGAGCTGAGCCTGGGGGACTTCACGCCTCTGCAGGGTTTTGCTGTGCACTTGAACATCCACAACGTGAAATTTAGATTTGTATCAAAACTAGATATATAGATTTATAGATTTACATCGACTCCTAAGCAGCAGGAGGCTTGACCGTGGTTGTTGCACTGCTCCTGGCTGCCTCCCTCCCAAATTTCAGGCTGCAAAACCCTCCTGGGGAAGTGAAAGCCTTGCTGGAACTTGAGTGTGCAGCTGGTTGGGGCCAGCAGAGAGGCTCCAGGAGGATCCCCACCACCACCAGGCCATTAAAGAAACAATTTTCTCTCATTCAAACAGCATTTGCAGGCACCCGCAGCAGCTGCCGAGGCTTTGGCACCCGCCGAGCCCCAGCTCACGGGAGGCAAAGTTCAGCTCGAGCCCGCCGGGCGCTGCGGAGGATCCGCACTGAAACGAGAAGTTCCTTTTCCTGCCCATTAGTTCTCTGATGTGATTACGGCTCCAGCACGCTCATCCAGCTCAGGAAAGGGGAAAAAATCAGTGTTGAAACCCCCCCGTTTTAATGATTCAGAAGGATTTTAGTTCCTCCTTTTGATGAGTAACAGCCACAGGTTAAAAACGCAACTGAGCGTTAAAAGGCACGGTATTCAAAAAGCTGTTTTATAGCTGGGTTCCAGCGGTGTAGATCTCTTCCCCCGCTAAAAATATATTTGGAAGAAGTTATTTTTTATCTAAATCCAAAGGCCAGGTCCCTCAGCTCTCGTGGCCGTTGCCATAACTGTCCTTTGGAAGCCCATGGAGCCATCAAAGAGCTGCCGGGTAGCAATTAATGCTAATTGCTTTAGACAAGAGGCTACTTTCTTTCAGCCAGCACCACTCCAAGCTCTCCATCCCGCCTTAAAACACCTCGGTTGTGTCTGGGGCAGAGCAGCCGGACCCCTCCTGCCTGGGCACGGGCTTTGTGCTGGCCAGTCCCAAACACAGCCCGCAGCAAACCCCCTTTTACTGAGGCACCTGCTCCTGAGCAGCCCCAGGGATGGATCCCACCTCAGGGAGAAAGGGGACGGTGGAGATCCGCATCTCCTCCCCTCTGAACAAGCAAATGAAGCGCCCCAGCAGCTGCCCGAGCTGTTTGCTGTCCTGGGCATAGTCTCCCCAGCTTCTCCTCTGCCAGCTCCGGGTCTCCCCAGCTTTCCTCTACCAGCACCACCTTCAAAGCACCTCGTGCAGCCTCGCTGGTGAATCCCCCGCCACATTTCACCCTTCCAAAGCAGAGCCCTGCAGGTACCCGAGCCCCCAGCCCCTCGCCCGCAGCCCATCCAGCAGGAAAAGCGCAGAAAGCAAAGGACAAGCAGGAACATAAATGATTATTAATCCATTTTGTTGTTTTACCAGGCCGTCCGTCGTTCCGTGCTGCCCAACTCCTTGTCCCGGCCGTGCCTATCCCAGGACTGCTTTGCTTTTCTGGGCTAACCAAACACAGCCGGGTTACACATTAACTCTGCTCCCGCCGCAGATAAGGCAGTGCCGGGCTGCTCGCAGGTACGTCCCGACAGCCGATCCCTGGCCCCTCACCTGCAGCCAGAGCGGGTGAAATTCATCCTGCAGCCCTGCAAGGCACCTTTCCTGCCGCTCCGGGCTGGGGTCACGGCGTGGCTGAGCCCCTAAAAGCCGCGGGTGCCATGCCCCGGAGCGCTGCGCTGCCAGCGCTGGGTGTGGGCTGGCGGTGCCCGGGAGCCGCGGGCAGCTCTGCTCCGTACCACCCAGCGCTGCACTTCCCTGCTGTCCCCTGCTGTCCTCGGCACGGGTTTCGCCGGAGACTCCTTAATCCGACATCCTGTTCTGCCGCATAGCTGCTCGCTGACAGCGGCGCGGCCGAGCTCAGCCCTGACCCGAGCCTTGCACACAATAATTACATCCCCGGCTGGGCGTTTGCGCCCGGGAACGCGTCAGCCACAACAGGTTTCTTCTCTCGGGTGGTTTGTGCAGGGATCCCGCAGCTCGGGGTACGAGCTGGTTCCTCCTCGGCTCTGAAAACACGGCCTGGGCTAGGACAGGTGGGGACTTGCATTTCACCGCAGCTTCCCAGAGGCCAAAAGTTTGCTGCCTGCAAAGGAAGGAGGTTGTAAAGACAGGCAGAAAGTGTTTTGGAAGGGAAGCTTTAGCACAGATTTATTTACGTGCTGCAGGACGGGGTGCCCAGGTCTGCGCAGCTCCAGATTTCTGCCTGTCCCGACCTGCAGCTGCTTTTGCCCCAGTTGGCACCGCTCCCTGCGGGCACCAAAACCTTCCGCAAGCTCCTTCCAGAGCTGGGGACTTCTTCCCCAGGCAGCTTGAGGGCAGTTCCTGGAGCTCTGGTGAAAGCTAAAGCCCCCCAAGACTCCCCCCACACTCATCTTCACCCTGACACCTTCTCAGAGACTCTGCTCAGGCATTTCCTTCAGCAGCATCTCCTGCTCCGAGCCCCTGGGCACAACCTCTGCTGCCTCTTCCAAAGAGGGGCCCAGGTTTGCCCACCCTGTGCAGGGTGACACCGACCCCCAGCCCGGGTGGTGCTGCAGGGGCAGGGAGAGAACAGCAATGCCTCCTTGTTACCCTGACTTTGGAATCATATTAAAATTAGAGCTTTTCCAGCTGATGAACAAAACTTTGGCCATTTCTCCCACATACAGCACAGACTTGTACCTGCTTGACAAGGTGCTGCTCACTGAACATCTACAAACACCCTGCAGGAAATTTCCAGGGCTGACACAGCTGCCGGATTCATTCACATTTCCACGCTTCAATGATTTTTTTTTCAATTTGTATTTTTAGCAAAAGGCTGCGTTGCCACACATGTTCCCTGCTCCCCAGAACAGGGAAGTGGAAGCATCAGCTAATTAAAGCCACGGGAAGACGGAGGGAAAGCGGATGAGCCGGGAAGCGCCGAGGCTCCCACGGCAATGCCGAGCCCAGGCGAGTGCTGTTCCAGAAGGGAATGTGCTGGAGAGCAAATCAACAAAGCAGAGGCTGCTGACAGGCGCAGCCAGCCCCAGCCCTCGCTGCTCTCCCACGCTGGCCTGCAGCAGGTGAGGGATGGAGATGCAGCACATCGGGAGCGCTGCGACTGCCAGGGACCGAGGGCAGGATCGGTGCCAGTGCCTCGGGAGCTGTGCTCGATGGTGCAGCAGTTTAAACAGAGTTTAAATGTGAAATGAGTTAATGAAGTGGGTTTGATTTTAAATTCATTAATTTTAATTTTAAATGGAAGCTTTAGAGCCATGCGGGTTTTGTTGAGTTGTGCCTGGTGCTGAGGCTGCTCCAAGAGAGGGAGGAACTCACAGCTGGGGTTATTTTGTTATTGCACTGCCAGCAGGGTGTGAGTGAGTGCCAGCACAGGGCAGGGGTGTCCTGACAGCACCAGGACTCCGATCTGGGCAGTAGAACAGGCAGAGCTGGCTGCCTGCAGCCCCATGGGGGTCAGGAAAGTGTCATGATCCATTAGGAGAAATCCTGAGCTGCTCTGAACCAGAAACCCAGAAAGAACCTGTTCTTTCTCCACATTCCTCTCCCTCCAACAAATATAAATAGGTCCAACCCAAAATAAGGTGTGATTTCACGTAGATGGCATGAAGGATATGTGAGGAGCCAAGTGATGCAGAGAGAACTTCCCAGTGCCCTGGAAGGACTTTGGCAGGCTTGCAGCCCTGCTGTGCCTCACCCTGTTCCTAAACACGAGGGCACGAGTGACTCAGGCCTGGCCCTGAAGGAGAAGCATCCACACGGCGTCACTGATAAGATTCCTGTCAAGGTAAGGACATTTATTTGGCTCTGTGGGACTCTTGGGTACTTTCCTTCGCCCAAATTGCAGGCACAGCCTGCGTGCTGACAAATCACTTGTGGAAAACACCACGGAGTTAATGCCTCCTGTTGCACAGCAGTCATTAAACCCTCCCATGGCCAAGGAGCTCTCTTTGTTATCTCTGTTTGACAGAAAAGAGCCAGGGAAGGGAGCTGAGGCGTTTCCAGAGCTTGCTTACCATTAACACCAGAAATGAGAAGGCAGCTCTCAAGGTTTAATAGTTCCCCAACATTTTCCTCAAGACTTTAATTAAAGATAATAGACAGGGACAGTGCAATCATGGACAACCTGATTTTGTTAACTCCTCTATTGTGCTCCTGTTTCAGGAAGCATCTGGTGCTCAGACAGCTGAAACAGCAGGAGTGATTTCACTCAGTTTGAAGGAATTTCATTCAGAGCAAACCTGACGGCAGTTTTAGAGCTGGATGCAAAGTTTGATTTAAAATGCAGGCAGACATTTAATTGTACGGCAGCTGCAATTTTCAAAACAGCAAGCTGACAACTTTGAGTTCCTCTTCTGGAGAGTTTCCTTGCCAGGGAGAGGTTCCCAGGGCTGGCCCATGGGTGGGTTCTGCAGTGGCATCAGCCCAGCACAGATGATTCAGCACTCGTGTGTGGGTCTGATTGCTCAGAAACTCCCCCAGCACGAGGCTCTCTGTGAACTTCTCAGAGAACTTCTGCTCTCTCCCCATTCAGCCCTGTCCCCTGTGAGTGGAGAAGGGCAAACACACAACGCTGCGGGGTCAGAGAGGTTTCAGTTCCACAGGGGGTTGGCTGCCCCAGAACAGAGCCCAGTGCCAGAGCTGGGATGTTCTCCAGGTCTCCAGGAGGGCAGGAGGGGCACAGGAGACTGTCCCCAAACTGTCACAAGTGGCCCCTGCTGGGACTGTGCTCAGGGAAAGGTGCTGATTTTAGATGGAACAGGATGTTCCTTTCCTCAGTGCTCTCCACAGAAACTGCTCTTTGATATGAGTTTACCCAGAACTCAGGAATTAGGTTTGTCCTTCAGAAATTCCAGTTATTACTGATTTTCTCCCCAGACTGGTTTTTCAGTCCATTGCATCCATGGAGCAGATCTGTGTAATACTGGACCCAAATATTTGTGGAGTCTATTTAATGATCTATGTATTTCAATGCATAGAAGATTCTGGAGGGATGTAAAACTCTCTTTACAGCTGAGTCCTGATATCTCAGGTATCACATTTCATAGAATCCCAGAGTGGTTTGGGTTGGAATGGACCTTGAAGCTCACATTGTCCCATTCTGAGATTCAGAGTTCATCCCACCACTAGAAGGATGCCATTTTTGTCACAATTCCCTGACTGTATCATTAAGGGCAGGAAAATCCTGGTTAAAAAGTACTAAAAAAAACCCCCTAATAATAATTTTTAAAAAGAAAAGGAGTTGTAATTTAAATGTATCCAGACTTTACATTTTAAATAATGTCGATACTTTTTGTTTGGGGACGTTTAGGAGAATAAGGAGAATTTTTTCTCACAGTCAGTGCCAGAGATGACTTGTTCTTTGTCAGCCTGGAGCAGTATCAACTTTTACAACCACGAATTACAGGTATTTTTTTTTTTAACCAAAGAGATTTTATTTTCTAGGCAACAAAAGAAAACATCCAAGCAGTGATAGTGACACGTCTCCCTCCAACAGAACTGATTCTCTGTTAGCAGATTCCCAATGCAAACATGATCTAGCAAAGCTCAACACTCTGGATTAAATAAAGCTCATTTTTCAAATACTGCAACTGAGAAAGACCCCAAAAAAAAAAAAAAAAAAAAACGTTTTACACACTTTGAGAAATCCACTCAGGACACAAAGCTAAAATCTACGGGTTGCTCCCCAAAGTCAAGGCAGACAATAAATATGGATCTTCCACTTGTGTTTCAAAGACACCTCGTGCACCTCTCTGAGGTAGGTTTTGTGTCCGTGTGACAGATGGCCAAGGGTGAGGATCAGCTCCTGCTCCCAGGCACGTCCCTGCTCCCGGGGAAAGCCGAGAGCACACCTGGGGCTCGCCAGCCTCTTGGTCTCCTTCCTAGCCAGTATTTCAGCTCAAGTAGTTATAACACAGTGTAATCTTCAAGTTCCTTTGAACTGTCAGGTATTTCTGGAGGTTTTTAAGCATCAGCTTCTACAGGGCTGGGTTTAATGTTGGGGTTTGGGGGTTTTTTATCTTTTTCTCCTAATGAGAGGCTAAAAGCAGAGCGGGGTTTAACACTGGAAGCTAAGTGGCTTTCTACAGGAAACTCCCAACAGTGCTCATGTGTGTTTTAATACTGAATTAAAAACAAACCTGGTCCATAGTGCTCCTGGTGATTCTAGGCTTTCTGTTTAATTATTCATGCCTTAATTCAGCAAAGCACTTATGTAATTATGTTCTTTCTTCAGTAAAACCCTCCTGTATTTCAAGATCTGACTGGGAGCCTCTGCTGAGAACTCACAACATGATTGTTTCAGAAAAGGTGGTGTTGCTGCACCGGTTTGGTCAGGTGCCTTAGGGATCAGAGGCATTTCAAACTGGATTTTAGGTTCCCCGTGGAAAGTGGGTTTATTTCTGCCTCAGCCCGAAGATGCTCGTTCTTGCTCCCCGTTCTAAAAGTGCAAGGAAGGTCACTCAAACCAGTAACACACGAATGGCAGGCAAAGGATATTTTAAAATTCAAGAAACAAGGATGTGTTGCAGGCATTTCAAAGAAAAAAAAAACAACTAAACATAAATCCCCTTCAGTAATATGCACCTTTACAGCACCTTTTAAAAGCCCTCAAAAGCACCTGCTGTCAAGCTTCACAACCCCACTGTGAGGTAAGATATCCCATTAAACCAATTTCATCTTCCCTGATTCTGAACAGTCCAAGGAGTGGGGCACTTCACCCAGCTTATTTTGTTCTGAATGTTCAGTTGCACCCTTCATCATCACAATGAAAGTCTCGCTACTCCACAGTCGCCGGTGACAAAATCAAACACATTAAGGCAGAAAGCAGATGACATTTCAAGCCTCCCTTCTGGCTCTGGCCTTCAGAGGGCAAAACTTTTTACCAGCAAAGAGTGAGAACTCAACCTTAAAGTGCTCATTTACAGTATTTGGAAACTGGAACAGCTTAGTAACACCTCGGCCGTGATTGGCTCTACTCAAGTAAATATTCAATGTATTTAACAGATGCAAATTAAGTCACTTCCCTAACTACTCACTTCCCTCTTGCAGGAATTTCCAATGCTATTATGAAGAAGAATCCCAAGTATTCCAGGAAACATGCCTATGCTCTGATGCAGTGTAAACACCAGGGGGGTTGAGAGTTATTTTTCAAGCAACTAAAAACTACCTACGGAGGATTAATAAGTTTTATTCAACACTTATCCATCTACTCATTAATTTAAAGGCTACCTTAAAGCTTAGAGGCCATTTCTTTCCCTAAAGTTCTCTCCACACAAACTACACAATCTATTCCCGATGGTATAGGGCAGCTCAGAGATCCTCTTTCCACTACAAACTGTATTTTGATATTGTACTTGATATTTCCATTACAAATTGTGCACCACACGAGCAGTTTCCCCTCTGAGAGCTGCTCCTATGTGCAGAGCCTAATTCTCAGTGTAAGTGGTGCTGATATGTGTGTTTCCCAAAGCCTCGGATTCATTGAATTACCCTGAAATCGTGCAGAGACATTCATTCAGCACCTCAGAGGTGGGTTTTACACCAGCGTTGGACAAGCCTGGTGGTGTCTGTCTGCTCAGATCACACACACACGGAAGGTTATGAAATCAAGGTGTGGCTGCCACTGTCCACCACCTGCCCAAGTGCCATCCCTCAGCATCCCTATTCCCAATCCCCTATTCCCAAACCTGTGCGTTGGCCACCATTAAGTTAATTCGCTTTTCAAGCTCTGTGAACGGAATTTTATGATTACAAACAGCTTATCTGGGACTCCAGAATTTGATTCCGGAGCGGTGAGGTAGTCGATGGCACCCTCCTCATGCTGAGCTCACACCTCCCCGAAGTTGGTGTGTCCAGTCTCCTTGGCGTGCTCCCTGGCCTCCAGCTGCCCCGTGAGTCCCTTCTGGCACACCATGCAGCGCAGGGTGAAGTGATTCACATCCGTGAACTGCCTCTTCCTCCTGGCCTCGTCCGCCAGCTCCAGGGCTTGCGCCAGCACCACGTCGTCGCTCGTGGAGAAGATGGTCTGGGGAGGAATGTCCGAGGCGGGGACGCGGCGCTCCAGGGGGTCGTAGTGGATCCCGTCGTAGATGAGCAGCACGCGCTTGGCGTAGCCGGCGTCCTCCCCGAAGCGGTCGATGCGCACCGTCTGCGTGTCCACCACGCAGATCTCGCACTGGTAGAACTTGGACAGGATGGACACTTCGATGGCTCCTCCCCAGGTCTCCTCCCTCCTGATCCAGTCACAGTATTCCCTGTTGGATTTGCCCAGCACGGCCTCGCAGTAGGACTCGGGGTCGCTGGCCACGATCTGGGCGATGAGGCTGCGCATCTCCGGGGCGCAGCCGGGGTCGTACACGCCGCCCTCCACCACGTAGGACACGCTGGTGAACAGGCAGGAATTGTCTGCTGGCACAACCCTCCTGGCCAGCACAGGCACGGCTTCCCTCACGGGGTGGGACATGGTTTTTTTGGCGACCACGGGCGAGTCAGGCTCGGGTTTGGATGTGTCCTCTTCCACTATGAGAGTGTCACCTGCCAGACAGGAGGAGGGACGGGTGAGAGGGACATAAAGGGGGGACTTAAAGCTGCTGCTGCTCCTAAAACACAACAGCACGGCTGTGCTGTCACTGCTGAGGATCACAGAGGAGAATCATGGAATGGTTTGGGGTCTTAAACATCACCCAGTCCCACCCCTGCCTGTGGGACACCTTCCCCTCGCCCAGGGTGCTCCAAGCCCCGTCCAACCCGGCCTGGGACAGCTCCGCCCGTTCCCCCACCTCGGTATCCCGCCGGGAAACAGCCTCAGCCAACAGCCGCCGGCAGCANCGGCAGCCCACCGGCCCCCGCGGGACCCCCCTGGCGCGGCCCGGTCCCCGTCCCCTCCAGCCCCGCGCGCTCCTGCCTCCGCACCGCCGGGACGCAGCCCAAGCACCACCGGCACTGGCAGCGAGCGGCGGCGCTGCCGAACCCGGCGGTGACGCCTCCCGCGGCACCAGGAACCGGCCCGACCGCCGGTTGATGAGGGGCGTGTGCGCCACGGCCTCTTTAATTAACGTAACAGCAGCCGGCGGCGCGGCAGAGCCCGCAGAGCGCCGCCCCCCGCCCTGCTCCCGCCGGCCGCTCACCCGAGTGGATGCCGAGCTCGCCCAGCC
>VWZT01002849.1:114822-142971 GCA_013397055.1 Pachycephala philippinensis
CCCGCCCGCCCGGTCTCATTTGCATACAGCGCGGTCTCATTTGCATACAGCGCGCGCCCTCGCGCGCGTGACGCGGGCCCGCGCTCCCGCCGCGCCGCGCCCCTTTTCCCGCGTGTGCGGTGCCCGGGGCCCGCTCCCGTCCCCGCTCCGCCGGGTGCGAGCTCCCCCGCTTATTTGCATGCCATTTGCATGCTGCGGGGCGCGGAGCGGCGGCGCGGAGCCATGTCGGCGGCGCCGCGGGGCTGCGCCGGGGCCCCGCGGGGCAGGGCCGGCGAGAAGCAGTGCTGTGAGTAACGCCGGCCCCGGGCGAGTGGTGCGGGGGAGGATGCGCGGTTCGTGTGCTTAAATGAAATAAATAGCGGGAGGGGGAGCAGGCTGCGGGCGTTCGCCCCAAACCGCGCGTGCATCCCGTGCGGGGATGCCGGTCCTGCCGCCTGCCCTGGCTGTCCGCCCCCGGGGTTATCCCGTCCCGCTCGCCCCCAACCTCCCGGGTGCTGCATCCATCCCCATCCCGTGCTTTTCCCCCCAAATCTGCCTCTCCACGGGCGTTTTTGGAGCTTGCTCCGGCTGCTTGCGGAGAGAACGTGACCGTTTTGTTAAAAACATCTTTCGTTCGCCCTTGACGGCTCCTGCCCGGGCGGTAAATGCTTTTAACACTAAAAGCCCCATTAGGCAGCGGTGCTGCCGCTCCGCCTCATTAGCGGGCACCTGGGAGACCACGGAGTGGCCACAGCAGCTCATTAGCGGCAAGGACACGACGCGAGCCCGGTCTGGGATGCACGGAGGTGCTTTATCCACCGGGAGATGGGATGACGCTGGCCCGGGTCTCGCTCTCTGCTCTGCAGTGCTGCTGATGCTGTTTTGGGGTGTTTTTTGGGTTTTTTTTTGCAGCATGGGCTTCCTACATGACCAACTCCCCGACGCTGATCGTGATGATCGGGCTGCCCGCGCGGGGCAAGACCTACATGTCCAAAAAGCTCACCCGCTACCTCAACTGGATCGGGGTGCCCACCAAAGGTGGGGGGGTGTGTGTGTGTGGGGGGGGATATCCCTGCCCTGTGCTGTGTGTTCACCAGGGAAATACCCTCACGCCCTCCTCTCTGTGTGTGAAGTGTTTAATTTAGGGGTGTACCGGCGCGAGGCGGTGAAGTCCTACAAGTCCTACGACTTCTTCAGGCACGACAACAAGGAGGCCATGGAGATCCGCAAGTGAGTCCCTGCCAGGGGCTGGGGGCACTTGGGTCTTGGCAGGCTGTGTCCGGGGAGCACAGAGTGTCCGGGGAGCACAGAGTGTCCGAGGAGCACAGAGTGTCTGAGGAGCACAGAGTGTCCGAGGAGCACAGAGTGTCCGGGGAGCACAAAGTGTCTGAGGAGCACAAAGTCACACCGAGTGCCTGTGGCAGCAGGAGGGAGGGAAGAGCACAGCCTGTGCAGGGATCCTGCCAGGGATGGGCGTGGGAGTTTGGGCTGCCAGGGTCAGGGCACAGAGCAGGTTATAGCCAGAGGTGCCCTGAGGTCTCTGAGGCTCCTAGGAAGGTGCAGGGGTGGGAGGGAGGTGTTTGAATCCCTCCCTGCTGGCTCGGAAGCTCTGCTGTGGGAATGTTTCCATCAGCCATCCCTGTTTGTGCCCCGCAGACGCTGCGCCTTGGTGGCTCTGGAAGATGTGAAGTCTTATCTCTTGGAGGAGTGCGGGCAAATAGCTGTAAGATCCTCTGCACTGAAAATAGTTCTGCATCGGGGCAGTTCAAAGCTGCCCAGGGTGTTTGGGGACCTGATTTGAGGCTGGGGTTTAAAAGTCTTAAGCTAAACTTGCTCAGTGCTCCTTCCTCATTTTCTGCCAGGTGTTTGACGCGACCAACACGACTCGGGAGCGACGGGACCTGATCTTAAACTTTGCTAAGGAAAATGCTTTCAAGGTAGTGCTAAACTGTGTGTTTAATTTGCAGTCGCCGCACTGAGGGGCACTGCGGCTCCCCGGGGCAGGAGCTCTCGAGTTTTGACTCTGAAATGTGCTTCCCTGCCTTCTCCCTAGGTGTTTTTCGTGGAGTCTGTCTGCGACGATCCGGAGGTCATTGCTGCCAATATCCTGGTGCGTGCTGCGCTTCCCGGGCTCGGTGCCGTGGGAACTCGGGCGCTCGGGGCAAGGTCACGGGCTCGGGAGCTCGAGGGGACCTCTGCCAATGCCTCCCTCTCACGTTTCACCTGGGGAATAAGCAGCTGGGATTTGCAGGTTTATTAAAAGCCAGAGATGCCGTTATGTGAGAATGTGGAAATCAAACGGAGCCGGGAATGTGTGACCTTGAAGCGCTGTCCTGGCGAGGGAGGGAGGGCAGAGCTCGGAGCCGGCTGTGTCTGTCAGGGCCAAGCGCTTCAGTGCCTTAAGAGTCTGCCTTTGTTTCCTCTCCAGGAGCAGGTTTTTCCTCAGGGCAGCGTTAAACAATGTGGATCTGTTTCAAAAGGGGAAATAATGTTATTCATCGTTGCTTTTGTTCCCACTTGAGTTTGCTTAACTCTCACAAATCGCCTGCTCTCTGTTGGGCAGGAGGTGAAAGTTTCCAGCCCCGATTACCCAGAGAGGCACCGGGAGAACGTGATGGACGATTTCCTGAAGAGGATCGAGTGTTACAAGGTCACCTACCAGCCTCTGGACCCCGATGCTAATGACAAGTAAGCACACCCCCGAGGTGCACCTGAGCTGCTCTGCTGTCCGGGGCTCAGGATGCTCCAACCCCTCTGCTCTCCCCAGGCGAGGCCGTGTGAAGGTGAATCACAGCTCCCAAGTGATTTGATTTGGAGGGATTTTTTTCTGTGTGCTGGAGGATGGTTTGGGTTGGAAAGGATCTAAAAGCCATGGGCAGGGACACCTTCCACTGTCCCAGGCTGCTCCAAGCTCTGTCCAACCTGGCCTTGGGCACTTCCAGGGATCCAGGGGCAGCCACAGCTTCTCTGGGCACCTGTGCCAGGGCCTCATCACCCTCACAGGGAAGGATTTTTAAGCACAGCAGTTCAGAGCCTGGAGCAGCCAGGGGCAGAGGAGTAGATGGGTGTTTAATTTGTGCCTCGTTTTTAAAACCAGTCGTGTGGGTGTTCTTGTTTTATGTTGACTCCAGAGATCTTTCCTTCATTAAAGTGATCAACGTGGGCCAGCGGTTCCTGGTGAACAGAGTGCAGGATTACATCCAGAGTAAAATCGTCTATTACCTAATGAACATTCACGTCCAGCCTCGCACCATCTACCTCTGCCGGCACGGCGAGAGCGAGTACAACCTGGCTGGCAGGATTGGGGGGGACTCTGGGCTGTCACCCCGAGGGAAGCAGGTACGTGCCCGGCACCCCCGGGGCTGGGGCTGTGCCCATGGGCTGGGGCAGTGCCAGGCTCTGTGTCCCCACAGCCGGATCCTGCTGCCACCACAGCCCCGAGCGATGCCCTGAGCCCTGCCCCTCCTGACCTCCCCGGAGCTTCTCTCCCCAGTTTTCCCAGGCGCTGAAGAAGTTCATCGAGGAGCAGGAGATCGTGGATCTGAAGGTGTGGACGAGCCAGCTGAAGAGGACCATCCAGACGGCCGAGTGCCTGGGGGTGCTCTACGAGCAGTGGAAAATCCTCAACGAGATCGATGCTGTGAGTGTGAAAGGCTGCTTAAAACCCTCAGCTTGTCTAGGCGGGAAATCATGTTTAAAGGCAAATTAATCACCATAAAATCGGCTGGTTTCTGTTGGTTCATAGCCATGGTCTTGTGTCACGGAGCTCAGCCAGCCAGGATGAGGTTTGGGGTGGTTTGGTCCAGGGCTGAGAGGGTTCAGAGCTGCCAGGCCTCGCTGGGGACATTCCAGCTGGTGTGGAGGAGGGAAATAACACTGAGCATCCCAGACATCTGTCACACCCCCCTGGCTGGGCAAAGGTTGCTGCTCCCACTCTGATTCTTTCAGGAAATTGCAGGGTGGTTGCTGGGGAAGCGAGGGCTCATTTTTCATCCGTGGCAAACACGGGTTTTGAGACAAAACCAAAACTTGGCCTCTTCAAACCACCCTGGCACTCACACTGGGGGCAGGGCTGGGTCAGAGGCGACACCTAAAATTTCCATGCCATAAAGGGATCCCTGAGCTCAGCCTCTTGCTTCTCCTTCCCTCCCTGTTGGGTTGTTGGCCTTCTGATGAAATAAGGTTTGTGGTAAGCAGTTTTCCTTCCCTCAGGGGGTCTGTGAAGAAATGACCTACGCAGAAATCGAAGCCAAGTACCCAGAAGAGTTTGCCATGAGAGATCAGGAGAAATATCTTTATCGTTATCCTGGAGGGGAGGTGAGGACCCTAAAGAAAAAACAATAATACACAGTGCAGTGAAACAAATATTTGTGTGTGGGATTGAGAAATTTGTCTCAATTTTAACTTTTTATGCCATTTGTATGAGAAACTGAAAATGTTAGGATCCCCAATTCCCTTTTGGGGGAAATGTTGATTGATTTCCCTTGTTGTGGTGTGCAGATGATGCTTTTCAGTCCATTAATTTGGCCACTTGCTGGGTGTTGCCCTCAGACACCGAGGGGGTTCTGCACCCCAGGCCTGAATTGTCATTGAGAAACCATCTGGGGAACAAAACTGTCGTGGGTGTGGCCTGGAGTCATTTCTGGGTTTACCTCACAACCTGTTTAAATGAATCATTTACTATTTTATTTGGGTTTTTTTCTGACTGCACTCACTGAGTTACCAGTAATCCGAGCCCTCCCACGGCCTGAGGGCTCTGACACTGTGTTTCACCTTCTGCTGTTGGTTTTATTTTTGTTTTCTTTTTTACTATTTTTACCACATCACCCATAACCTCCTCATTTTGCTGCTTTAACTGATATTTCCCTGAACGTGACGCTGTTAATTGCCACCTCTGCTCTAACCCCGTGTTTACACAACCCCTTGACCAATTCCTGTTTGGTTTCCCAGTCCTACCAGGACTTGGTGCAGCGCCTGGAGCCGGTAATTATGGAGCTGGAGAGGCAGGGCAACGTCCTGGTCATCTCCCACCAGGCAGTCATGAGGTGCCTCCTGGCTTATTTCCTTGACAAGAGTGCAGGTACAAAAATAAAGGGATGGTTCTGGGCTGGCTCCTCTCCCTCCTTCCCCTCACGGGGTTTTTGGGAGGGTGGTTTGTAATGACTGCTTGGGGTTTTTTTAACAAGCTGCTTAAAAAAAGGAGGAAAGGAAACGTTTCAGCAGCGCTTTAACCATTGCACTGCAGCAGGGTGAGGAGCTCCCTGAGGGAGAAATACAAATGTGCTGCTGCTTTTCTGCTCAGACGTTGTTCCTGGAGCTGTTTACAGCTTACAGAATGTGTAGGGGGGTTTTTTTTAATGTAAAGAAAATGTTTTCTGAGGAATTAAAGAGCCTCAGTGGCCTGGCAGGGTTGGCAGGAGTGCTCCATCCCAGGGAAATGCTGATTCCTTGCACAGCACTCTCACCTGGAAGGTTCCAGTCTGCTGTAAGCTCAGTGAGTGGCACTAGAGCTTAATGAAACTTTTAATGAAGTTAATAAACTTCTAACAAACTTTATGACCTTTTTACTACAGCTCTGAATGAATCTCCCGTGGGCCCAGGGCAGCTGTTGCTGCGGTGCTTTCCCAGCCTCTGGAGAGGTTTCCTCTGGCTGGAATTAGGGCATTGTTTGGGTTGGAAAATCCCTTTTAGAGGGTTGAGAACAACCCTTGACCCAGCCCTGAGGCAGCTGCCCTCCAGGCTGAGGCACAGCGGGCTCCACTCTCACTTCCAGCCCCTGTATTTGGATTTTCTGTGTCTCACTGCTGTCCTGGCTGAGTGTCCAGGTGCCACCCACAGTCTCTTGTTCCCAGAATTCAATCCTGGGATTATTTGGGTTGAAGGGACCCTTCCAAGGGTTTAGTCCAACCCCTCTGTGGTGGGCAGGGACATCCCTGCTGCTGTGGTGTCACAGGTGACCCCATAACACCTTTCTCTGTCCCAGATGAGCTGCCCTACCTGCGCTGCCCCCTCCACACCATCCTCAAGCTCACGCCTGTCGCCTATGGTAAATAACTGCTTTATTTTAATCTTTAATTTCACTGTTTGTCCTGGTTTGTGTGTGGGGTGTGATGGGCAGGTTTGTGTCTGCGTGTGGCAGCACCTGGCCGTGCTGGAAAGGCTTCTGGTAATCCAGAAACAGGTTATTCCCTGGTTAACATGGAAAAGGTTAACATAGAACAGGGTTCTGAGGGTTGGGGGTGTTGGGGAGCAGATGTGGAGGTGCAGGGTGTTCTCCCCTGGCCTCTCCTTTGCACAGCTGGGTTTTCCCTGGGGGTGAGGAAGGCTGTGCCTCCAAACCTGGGCTGCAGTCAGCTCAAAGTGGCTTTTCTGTGCAGCCCAAATATCCCAGGGCTGTGCTCTCACACTTAAAACCACCGAGTGAAGTGTGAAATTCTGTTCGTGGGGTGAACTGTGGGTTTGTGAGCGGTGTTATTTTTTATTAATAAAATTAGAAATTTATTCCTGTGCTGTTTTTTTAATAAATCACTTAAATAAACTTCCCTCTCTCCTTGGTGAAGGCTGTAAAGTGGAGACAATTACCCTGAATGTGGAAGCAGTGAACACCCACCGGGACAAACCCTCCCTGAACTCTGTAAGTTTTGCTGCCACGCCTCTGGCTCCATCTTTCCCAAAATAAGTCACAAACTCCCTTAAACGCTTGCTGGAACTGCCTGGGGGCTTTCAGTGAGCAGAAGGATTCTTTTCAGAAATAACCCCCAAAAGCAGAATTAATTGTGGGCTGAATTAGTGCTTCCCAGGCTGGGGGATGTTTTTCAGAGCTGTTGTAGGAAGCAGAATGGGCAATTTTAGGGCATAGATTTTTAAACTCCAAGTATTCTTCTCAGTTTTCAGTGCAGTGTTTGCTGTCAGTGCTTATTGATAATTCCACAAACCATTTGCAAAAGGGTTGAAGTGGATTTTTCTCCTTGTCTTGATGAGTTTTCTCTTTCTGAAATCCCCTCTCTGCCATTATTTAACTGTTGGCCATGCACCGTGTGACCCCGTGCTGAATCTGGGGACGCTGCTGCTGTTTGGGGTCCCTGCTTTGGCAAACCCCCTTTTGCAAAGGGGCTGCCAGGGAAAGCCTCGGTGATTGCCTCTAATTAACTCCCCCAATTAGCACAAACCAGCTCTGCTCTGCTGGCTCACGGGAAGTCTGGAAGCACCCGATTTTAGGTGTTTTTGGGGCATTTGGGCTTTTTGTTGTATTTGGTAATACTGGCTGGGATCTGGTTGTTCTTTGGTGCCGAGGGGCTGGGGGAGCTGGGAGCCTGCAGCTGTGGCTGGAGGGTTTTTGGAGCTGCCAAATGCCAAACTGAGGGTGCTGGGCATCGTTTGTGTGGATCCCCGTGGTTTTCAGCATGTCCCTGCTCACGGTTGGATTGGGTGATGTTTAAAGGTCCTCCCAACCCAAACCTCTCTGGGATTTATCACTTTTCCAACTTCCCTGTGATCCCTGCATGCAAATCTTTGCTGCCCACTTGGAGGCTGTTTCTGTTCTTTGCTTTGCCTGGGTAACACGACTGCTTTGGGGTAGAAGAAACAGGAAGAAGGGAGAGTTTTCTATTTGCTTATATTTTTTTTTCCATCCTAAATTGATCGTGCGGAGAGAAAAAAAAAATAATGAAAAAATAAAAAACCCCCAAACCAAACCCAAACAGAGCCACGTAAGCAAAACAAAAAGTGAAGACAAAAATCCCAACGGGAAGTAAAACTGCTGAAAAAACACTTTCCAGTTGTCTCCAAGGTGGATGAAGTTGTTTCCCAAGCTGAGGAAGGCACAGCCCGAGGTGGGCTCACCGGGACATTCGGGGTGGGGGATGCTGGAGCTGTGTGACCTGGCTTTAAACTGTGGTTCCCCCTTTGCATCGCTCCGTGTGGGATCAGCACGGCCTCCCCAGCAGGCAGAGCCCTGTGAGGATGAGGAGGAACAGCTTTACCCCGCGGCACCACAGCCTGGGCAGCAGCCCCCTCGCCCTGCTGGGGCCTCTGCCATCCCTGGACGCTCGAGAAGGGGCCGAGCAGCCACAGCTGGAAGTCACTGTCCAGGTGGTACCTTCCCTCTGCTCCCCCTCCCCACCATCACCCGTGCTCCTCTCTGAAATCCAGCCCTAAAGTCCAGGATTTTGGGCAGAGTCTGTTTCTGCATGGAAATCATCCATCCTGGATTAAGGAAAAAAACCCAACCAAAAAAAACCCACAAAACCAACCCCAAACATAAAAATCCCCCCCCAGTTCAGCTGGAATTCTGGTGCCAGTCTTTCAGGGTCAGGCTCCACGCAGGCAGGTTTCCATCAGTGCCACGGGGTTTAGGCAGCGGGGTTAATTCTGGGTAGGATTTTCCTTCTGGGCTAAAACCTGACTGGAAAAGTTACAAAAACCCTCTTTGTCCCAGTTTTTTACTGCAGCCAAGTGATGTCCCTGCCTTGTGTCACCTCCTGCTGCACCACAAACCTGCCTTGGGCTAACACGAAATTTTGGGGCCGCTTCACTCCTTGCCTCATTTGCTTTGCTGCTTTTCCTGTTTCAATCTCCTTTACGATGCACTTTGAGCCCTGCTGTGCTTCTCTCTTTCCTTTGCAGCCTCCAGTGGGAAATGCTTGCCTCTGAGTACCACTGCAAGCAGCTTTGGGTGCTCTCTTTGGGGTTAGTAAGTCGGATTTCTCTCGATTCGTGTTGCATGGAAACCCCTCCGGGCAAAGAGAACCCCACGGAGCAGGAGGAATCTTCTGGATAAACCCTGGGATCATGGGGGGCCTCTGGGGGCTGAGCCCCGTGATCCAGGGGCTCCAGCTGGGCTTACTGGTGCTCGTGCTTGTGCTGGCTGCTGCAGAGTGTGTGTGAAGCCCAGCTTGCTCCATCCCTGGGATATGGGATGGCTCCACGCTGGGGCTGAGCAGGGCAGGGTCCCAGCTGTGCCCAGCACGAGGTGTGGGGATGTCTCTGCTCACTGGGATTTTGCAGGAGTCCAGGATCCCAGCTGTGCCCAGCACGAGGTGTGGGGATGTCTCTGCTCACTGGGATTTTGCAGGATCATGGATCTGTCATTCACTTTGTCTGTCTGAGTGTGTTCGTGCTGTCTCTAAGTGAGGCAGAGGAAGGAGTTTTGATGAAACTCTCAGTATTTATTGTAGTTAATATGTGAGGTGGTCACTGTGAGGGTTCTGAGGTGGCTCTGGAGGTGTGATTTCCCATGGAGAAGGTAAATAAAAGTGAGCAACCCTGAGTACCCAACCTGCCTCGTTACTCCTGAGCTTCTCCACTGCTCTGAGCTCGTGTGGGCTCAGGCTGCCATGGGAAAACCCTTCAGGGGGGCTTGGCAGGAGGCTGAGGGGTGATGTAAGGAGTGAAATGGGTCTTTGTGTGCTCAGACAGAAGTGATGGAAGGTGGTTGCTGCCACATGCAGCAATTCCATGGAGCTGGAGTTCACCTCTCAGCGTGCTGAGCTGAGCTGGCTCCTGCTTTACCCTCTCCTATTTCTCTTTTCCCTGCAGAAAATGGCCAGTTTATCAGTGTAGGGATCCCTGCTTTCGCCTCGGATCCAGCCGGGAATTCCACGGGCAGGAGGAGCCCGGCAGCTGGGACTGGAGCCGCCCTGGAGCACAGAGAGCCACGAGCCCCTCGGCCAGTACTCGCCTTGAACTGTGTTTTTAGAGCCTGTCTGTGTCCTTTCTCTCTCCACGTGCTGGGATGTCTGTCCACGAGGCTGGAGAAGATTTTTGGTGGAGATTTTTCCAAGCTGCTTTTAACGCTCGTGAGCCAGCGCGTCCCCGGGTGCTGGAACAGTGTCCCACGTCTTTCCTCCTGGCCACATGCCAAAATTAACCACAGTGGGAGGACAAAATAATCATGTTCTTACTCACTGAGGCAGCTTTTCTTTGGAAGAGGCATTTCCAGGCCAAATCCCCAGTTTATTCCTCTGTTACCATTTCCAGGTTGTTTCCAAGTTCAAAGGCAGTTTTTTCTGTTGTTCAGGCACCCAGGGAGCTCCAGGTGGAGTTTGGCTTTCCCTCGGTGAGTGCTGGTGTGAGTTCCCCAATCTGGGCCAGTTCCTTTGCCCCGGGGAGGTTTTTGCTGGGATGTGACAGCCTGCACTTGCCAGGTCAGCACATCCCTGCCTCCTGGGAGGGACAGATGGCAATAAACCCTCCTGTCCCTCTCTGGAAGCTTCCAGTGCTTTGAATCCCACCTCAAACCCGATTTTAGCTTCTCATCCCCACCTAAACTTCATCCTCTCACTCGTTTTTCCTGCATTTTGGGGATGTTTTTTTCCATTTTCCCCAGAAAACGGGAGCGTGGCTGGGACCAGCAGGGCTCCTGGGCAGGGTTTGCAGGAAGCACAAGGTTTTTACCAGTTTTCTTTTTAATACATCAAATTTTAGGCCCACAACAGGCTTTTAACTTGCCTATGAATAAGCTGTGAATGTTCCCAGTGCTGCCTTTCGTAGTTTTAAGCTGTTTTAGAGTTTAGGGCACAGGTGGTGCAGCTCTGTGTGGCTGTGTCTGACTTCACTCCTTTCCTTAAATCCCAGCCAAACCCCAAATTTTCAGCTCTCTCCCACAAGTCTTGAGCTGCATTTTGCCAAACTCCATTTCACCCCGCTCCAGCTGTTCTTGCAATAAGGGCAGGACCCTCAGGGTGGGTGAAGAAAGGAAAATTTGGGTGCAGAGCAGGAGGCTGTTCTGGCCCTGCTGTTCCCAGGTCACTCCAGGATTTCTCTGAGCAGTTCTGGGCCCCAGAAGTTGCTTGTTTTAAATGTGTAAATTAACATATTTAAATGTTAATTTAAATTAACATTTGTACCCACAGCAGGGAAGCTGTGCCCTGGCTGTGGAGGAGCTCAGCAACTCCAGAGCTTGAGGCTCACCTGGGCATTTTGAGCTCAAACTTGGTTGTTTTAAACACTCCCAGAGCTGTAATTTGATAAAACTGAGCTAGAGAGGACCAAGGCACTAATCCTGAGCCCTCAGGATTTCAGAGGAGCAGAAAAATGTGTTGATCTGAAGCAATTGTGCCACAGAGGGGTGAAATTTGGTGGTGAGAAACCGAATTTTTATTAGTTTTCCTCCTCAGGCTTTTCCCCTGTCTGATCTTGGGTTTTAAATGTTTTTGCGCTTAGAAATAAACCAGAAAAAAAAAATTAAATGTTGAAGGAAGAGATTTAGAGCCTGTCCATGGCAGCCCTGGCTGTCACACTCCAAAGTGCTCTGAACGCTCAGCCCCGTCCTCGTCAGGCCGCCTGCTCCGAGCAAACGCCTCCTGCTCCGTGGAAAAAAAGGGGTGGAAAATGTGCTGTAGGATGTTTACGCACAAAATGCTGGGGTAACTCGCTGAAGAGTTCACTGTGTTCATATCACTGAGCAGTCAATGATTGTAAGGAGACAAAAATCTATATTTTTACCTGCCGGGATTCGTGAATGTCGCTGTCGATGTGTTGGTGGTCGTGACTTTTTTTTGTTTTTATCACTGCTGAAAATCAGGTGTTTTGCAGTTTGGATCCGTGGCTGGGGGGTCCCTTTTTGGGCTGTGGGGTGGAATTTCATCCTTCTCTGCAGGGTTCGTGCCTCAGTGCTTTAATTAAAGCTTCCTCCTCCTGCATTTTAGCCTTGGGAAGGTGTGTGGTGTAAAGCAAAGGTGTCTGGAGCAGAGCAGCAGCAGATTTGGGAGCAGATCTGGAGCAGAGCAGCAGCAGATTTGGGAGCAGATCCCTGCCCTGAGCCCTCGGGGGTGCAGGGCTGGGGTGATGCCAGTGGGCATCTCCTGGCAGCTCCCCGTGCCAGGGATTTCCTCGAAACCACCTGATTTCCTTGGCACGGGGCAGGCAAACACCCCAAACAAACACATTGTGCAATGGGGTTTTTGAGATGTTTTTGGTGGGACGGGCTCAGCGGCAGCTCGTGCTGCCAGCGGGGTCAGCGCTGGGCTGGGCTGGTGCAGGGGGGTTTGGGGGTGTGGGTGTGGGCCTGGCACCTCCCTGGGCACTTCCCAATGATTGGGAAGTTGTGATTGTGATCGGGGAATTGGGATTGTGAGCCCCTGGCTTTGTGTCCCTCTGTGTCCAGCAGCAAAGGGGGTGCTGGCTGCTGTCACCTTCAGTGGGACCTGTCCCTCTGGGTCACTGCAGAGAGAAAGGAGCACTTGGGCTGGAACTGCTCCATCTCTGATGGGAAAAGCTGGAAAACAGGAGAGTTAAAGCCAGCCTGGCTGGGCTGTGCCCTCAGAGCTGTGCCCGCGGAGCTGTGCCCTCGGAGCTGTCCCCTCTGCCCGGTGTCCCCTTCCCGGCAGCTCCCGTGGGTGACAGGGAACAGCCTGGCCCCGGGGCCAAGGGGCCAAGGAGCAGCTGAGGGAGGGGAGGAACCTTCACCAGCTCATCCAGCAGCCCCCTGCCCCGGGGGATGTCCCCAAAAACCTCACCCCGTGCCCCTCTGAAGGGGTCCCCCTGCTCCTGGGCGCTGTTTGCAGGCTGCAGCTCTGTCTCTAGGGTTTGCTGAGAGGGATCTTGCCCAGCTGCTTGTGAACTTCCGTGCTCTGCTGCCTTCTCATTGGTTTTCTTAGGTTTAAAATGCTGCAGCGTCCGTCAGCTTGTGCTGTGTGTTGTGTGCTCTGTGCACCTGAGCGTAAATATCTGTCCGTGTTTATTTACAATAAAGAGACTTTAAATAACACAGATCATTTCCTCTGTTCTTTTCCATTGTTTGCTGTAACTCTGCACTCTGTGCTGGTTCTCTGAGGTGGTGGGGAGCTCAGGGAGTCTCTGGGATGTGCTTGGAGGAAAAGGGGCTGCAGGGACAGGCAGGTGTCCTCTGGTTTGGGAATCTGAGTGGAAAATGGGGAATCTTAAACCCTCCTGCTGTTCCCCTTTTCTCATCAGTTTTAAGGATGTTTTTACTGGAGTTACTGGAGTTCAGAATTTCAGGGTTTCCGTGGAACTGAGCTTTAAGCTCCTTTCCTGCCAAACCATGCTGGAATTCTCTGTGTGTCCAGCTCCGAGCGATGCTCCCGGGGCCCTCCCGTGCTGCCGAGCTCCAGCTGGTGCTGCTTTAATGGGATTAAGTGGAGCTGGCTGGAGAAAAACCCCTTTTTGCGTGCTGGCTGTGGGTTTGTGGGGTCAGAGGGGATGAACTCAGGGTGGCCATGCCCTGGGGTGAAGCAGCTCTCCCGAGGGCACCCCACAGCGTGCCCTCAGTCCCTGTGCTGGTGCTGCCCAGTGGAGCAGCTCAGCAAGGATTATCTCAAAGACTTGGCACCAAAAACCAAACAATTTCAACATCTGCCTGGGTCGCACTCGGTTTTGTAGTGTTTTGCTCTGTGGGTGGAATAAACTCCTTCCTTCTGGCTCGGAGGAGTTAATGATTTATGGGCCAACCGTTTCTGCAGAATTGGGGCTTCTCGCCATGGGGCCATATCCCAGCGTGTGGGCGTTTCCAAACTCCTCCTTCGGCTGGGGCAGGAGCCCGGGGGCTGGAGGAGAGCAGTCCCTGTCTGATCCTGTGGGTGCTGAACACTCTGGGGCTCCTCATCTGCTGCCCCTGCAGCTCCAGGTGAGGCAATTCCCAGTCCTGCAGCCCCAGGTGAGGCAATTCCCAGTCCTCCAGCTCCAGGTGAGGCAATTCCCAGTCCTGCAGCTCCAGGTGAGGCAGTTCCCAGCCCTGCAGCCCCAGGTGAGGCAATTCCCAGCCCTGCAGCTCCAGGTAAGGCAATTCCCAGTCCTGCAGCTCCAGGTGAGGTGATTCCCAGCCCTGCAGCTCCAGGTAAGGCAATTCCCAGCCCTGCAGCTCCAGGTGAGGCAATTCCCAGTCCTGCAGCTCCACACGCTGCCCTTGGGAGCTGGGATGGAGCTTCTATGCAGCTCCAGCAGGCACCAAGGGCAGTAAATGAAAGCAGATTGAACCAGGAGGTGTGACCAGGGCTGAAAGGAAGGCAGAGGAGTGAAACAGCCGTGGGAAGTGTTGGGTTTAGGGCAGGGAGCAGTGAGGGGCACCCTCATTTCCAGGAGGAAAGCAGGCACGTGGAGCTTATGGAGCTTTGGGAATGACCCTGGATAACACAGAGAGGGCTCTTACTGACCCCTGAGGGTGCCAGGTGAGTGCAAACTGCACTTAAATTCCGTTTTGTAAAGCAATTTGGTTTGATTGGCTCGGGAGCTTTACAGCTTGGCTCAGGCAATATTTGCACAGAACTGATGGAACTTTTTGCTTAGATACTTCTCTCTCCCCCTGAGGGTAATTCATTGTTAGGGGACTGAGCTGGTGACTCCAGCAGGGTTTCATCTGACTGGGAATTTACTTCCAAGAGATTTATTACTACAAATAAAGTGTTTTACCCATAAGCTTCCAGAGAAGAAACTCAGCTCCTGCTCCTCTCCTGTGACTGTAGGAACTGCTCGGGGTGGAGAAATCAGACCTGTGCGTATGAGCTGTGCTTGCCCTGAGTATGAATACCCCTGAACACCCCTCTGCTGTCTTCACAGATACTGGCCCAGGAAAAGAACGTGGTAACATCTGTGGGATCTCCAGGCAGGAATAAACATGTCAGCCCTGGAGCTGGGGAGGCAGAGGAGCTGTGCTGCTGTGCTCGGGTCACTCCTCACTGCCGCTCTCGTTGTGACTGTCCACAGTAAGTGAACGAGTCCCTCAGCATAAACAAAGATCCCCTGAAGGAAAACCTTCTCCTGGGTTTTACAAGGCTTGGATCCTTCTCTTTTCCTCACTGCCTTTGCCTTTCAAGGGCGCTGTAAATCTTTGTGATCAGCATGCGTCTTCCTTTGCCTTTTTTCCCTTTCTGTGGGAAGCAGATACAAAACTATTTTAGCTGGAAAAGTGCAATAATCTATACTAAATGGGGAGAAGAAATGCTTAATCTGAACTTTGTGTCCAGCCCTTGAATCTGCTGGGTGAGGTTTGAGGAACAGAACTGGAGGGGTGAAGCTCCTCCCGATCCCTGCCAGCCACAGGCTGCACTTCTGGAAGCCAGAAGCAAAGAGGAGGAGCCTTTGGGCCACTGAGGGGTCCTCCCCTGGACCTCGGGGGGGAATCAGGCCCGAACCCCCCCTGCTGTTGCTGCCAGCCCGTTTCTGACGGGGTCTGTGCCCGCAGGTCGCTGCGCTGCCCCGCCGCGCTCCCCCTCGGCAGAGCCCAAGGACAAGGAGCAGCTCCAGGGCACTCAGCTCTTCCCCTACGGCTACAGGATGGAGTTCGTGTGTCGGCCAGGCTTTATGAGAAATGCTGGCACTGGGAACACCCTGCTCTGTGGACTGGACGGGGTGTGGCGTGGGTCCAGTGACATCTGCATCCGTGAGTGTGTTTTGGGTGGGCTTGGTGCCCCTGCTCCCGTGGGGGGTGTCCCTGCCCTTGGGGTGGGACAAGATCATCTTTAGGATCCCTTCCAGCCCAAACCATTCTGTGATTCTGTGGCTTTTGTTTGCTGATGCTGTCAGCTCCTTTTGTTGGAGCAGGATCCAAAGCGAGCCCTGGGATGGTGGCAATGAGTGACCTGATGGAAAGCACTGGTTTTATCCCTCTGGGTGCTGGCAGTGATGGCAGGAGCTGAAATCAGCTCTGGTGCTGGCTGTGCTTCACTGCTGACTCCAAGGATGTCCTTCTGCTCAGGCATTTGGAACTCCTGGGTCAGAACCAGAACCTGACCTGCAGAGGGAGATTCCTTTGGCTGGGGAGAGGCGCTGCCGTGGGTCCCCGCAGACCCCAGAGGCAGCAGCTCTGAGGCAGGTCCGGCCAGCACCGGGGATCAGGGAATAACTCCGGGTCGGAGGGGAGATCTGGAGGTCTCTGATCCATCCCCTGGCTCAGAACCGGGGGAGTCTGTGGCTTTCCTGCCGAGAAGCTGAGGCGGGAGCTGACTGGAGCCCTGTTGTCCCCAGCCAAGGCGTGCACGTACCCCGGGGAGCCGCGCAACGGGAGGCTGCTCCTGCCTGGAAACTTCACTTTTGGCTCCAGGGTGAGCTTCAGCTGCAACACCGGGTAAGCCACGAGCACCTGGGCCACAGGGCTTCCTCCTCTCCAGCCATTTCCCCAGAGTTTTTCCCCT
Source organism: Pachycephala philippinensis (assembly GCA_013397055.1). Taxonomy (NCBI): domain Eukaryota; kingdom Metazoa; phylum Chordata; class Aves; order Passeriformes; genus Pachycephala; species Pachycephala philippinensis. The sequence continues at coordinate 130,890 of VWZT01002849.1, forward strand.
CAAGAGGAAAGCCTGTGCTGCCGGAGCCTCCCCCATCGAGGCAATTGCAGACCCTGACTGAAATACCTTTTAAACTTTCCTTTGGGAGCTTTAAGACTGACTTAAAATCTTAATCTCTGCTTTGAGGCAGTTCTTCCTAAACTCGCAGGTTCACCCTCCTGGCTCTTTCCAAACCATTCCCAATGTTTCAGTGTCTTTTTGAAGGAAAGACGTGAATGCTTAGCTCAGAGCTCTAAGTGGTTGATGAAGTAGAAGCTTTTCCTTAGAAATACTTCTTTTTTTTCATTTAAAAAATGTTTTTGTCAAAAGGCAGCATGTCCTTGAGAAAGTGACACTGCTGGCCAATTTCTGATCTGCTGGAATTCTGATGAAGGAGCCCAAACTTTCCTGGTGGTGATGTTACGGGTAACACCTCAGGACTGAGTTTGTGGAGGAATTCCCTCTCCCGTGTCTCACACAGGTACAGACTGATTGGGCACCCTGAGATTGCATGCGTGGTTAGAAACGGGATCCTCACCTGGAACAGAGCTATCCCCACCTGCCAGGGTAAGCAGAGCTCCTTAATTATCTGTTCTCTCACTGTCTGGGGTGTGACTGGGGCTGCATAAAGAAGCTGTTGCGTTGCCCTGCTGAGGATTTTGGCATCTCAGTACATGGTGGAGCCTGGAAAGACATTTTTAATTTGTGTTTCCCTTCCTGCAGAAATGTTCATTCACTCTCTGGGAGTGCTGCAGCTGCCTTTGAGCCCGGGGTATCCCAAGCCCCCCAGTGCCCAGTCAGAGCTCGGGGCTGGTGTGCAGCTCCTCAAAACCTGCCCTTGATTTCTGACCCTTCTGCCACCTCCCGTTTCCACTTTTTTTCTGGCCAGATCTTTGGTTTGAAACGAATTAAATTATTTTTTTTCTCTTCTTCTTGCTTCCCATGACCATCTTGCCCTCCTTCCACAGCAATTCCCTGCGCACCCCCTCCAGAGATAGAGAACGGGCAGCACAGTGGGATGGACACGGAGGATTTTGTGTACGGGGACTCTGTCACCTACCGGTGCCACAGCCCCAGGAGGGGGCAGAGACATTTCTCCCTGGTGGGAGAGGCCTCGATTTTCTGCACAACCAGGGATGACCTGAACGGTGTGTGGAGCGGCCCCGCTCCGGAGTGCAAAGGTGAGCTGCTCCCACGTGCCAGCACCAGCCCCTGCCCTGCTCCTGCTCTGCTGTTTCCTCCCTCGGAGCCTCCTCTCTGCTTCATCCTGCTGGAATTGAATCCCCTCTTGCAGATGGGACCCTCATTTGGCAGCTGTGACAGGAATTAGGGTGTCCCCTCACGGTCACTGCGTCAGCAGGGATGTGGGATTTTACTGGGATCATCTCACCTGCTGCCAAAAAACACCTGCAAAGAATTCCCAGACCTGCTGGGATAGTGCTGGGATAGTGCTGGGATACTGCTGGGATCCTGCTAGGATCCTGCTGGGATACTGCTGGGATACCTGCTGGGATACTGCTGGGATCCTGCTAGGATCCTGCTGGGATAGTGCTGGGATACTGCTGGGATACCTGCTGGGATACTGCTGGGATACCTGCTGGGATACTGCTGGGATACTGCTGGGATACCTGCTGCTGCTCCCTCCCTTGTGTTCTCTTTATGCTCTGCCTTAAACCCGCTGCTGTAACCTGGGGCAAGGTGAACAAACCCACCCCGTCACCCTGCTGGGCGTCCTGGCCCTTTCCAGCCTTTTTGGTGGCAAAAGGCGACAGGGACATTTTCAACACCCTCCTCTCCCCTCCGGAGCCTGGCTGCTGATTCCCTGCCTGCTTTCCCTGGCACAGTGGTGACCTGTAAGCAGCCCCGAGTGGAGAACGGGAAGCTGCTGAGCGGGTACCGGCCCGACTACGCCTTCGGGGACACCGTGGTGTTCGACTGCGACCTCCGCTACAGCCTGAGCGGCAGCAGCGCCTCCACCTGCAGGGACAGCGAGCTGTGGGAGCCCCCCCTGCCCCTCTGCCTGCGCAGTGAGTGTGCAGACACCTCTGGGACCCCCTGCCTCTCTGCCTGCACAGTGAGTGTGTGTGCAGACACCTCTGGGACCCCCTGCCTCTCTGCCTGCACAGTGAGTGTGTGTGCAGACACCTCTGGGACCCCCTGCCTCTCTGCCTGCACAGTGAGTGTGTGTGCAGACACCTCTGGGACCCCCTGCCTCTCTGCCTGCACAGTGAGTGTGTGTGCAGACACCTCTGGGACCCCCTGCCTCTCTGCCTGCACAGTGAGTGTGTGTGCAGACACCTCTGGGACCCCCTGCCTCTCTGCCTGCACAGTGAGTGTGTGTGCAGACACCTCTGGGACCCCCTGCCTCTCTGCCTGCACAGTGAGTGTGTGTGCAGACACCTCTGGGACCCCCTGCCCCTCTGCCTGCGCAGTGAGTGTGCATGACAGACACCTCTGGGACCCACCCCTGCTCAGAGAGTTTCAGCTTGATTGGAAATTATATGTTGTTGTAACAGTGAAAATTGCCATGCGGTCCAAAATCACAGTTATGGAATGGTTGGGGTTGGGAGGGACCTTAAAGCCCATCCCATCCACCCCTGCCATGGGCAGGGACACCTTCCACCGTCCCAGGTTGCTCCAAGCCCCATCCAGCCTGGCCTTGGACACTGCCAGGGATCCAGGGCTGCTCTGGGCATCACCCTCATTGGGAAGAATTTCTTCCCAATATCCCATCTAAACCCAACCTCCTTCATTTTAAATCCCTTCCCCCTTTTCCTGTCACCCCATGCCCTTGTGGAAAGTCTCTTTCCAGGGAAAAAACCAAACTTGAATATCTTAATTTGTCTCCTTTACATCCCCTCTTTCCCCTTCCCGAACTGGGGTGATTCAATGCACCCCAGAATGAACAACATGAGCCCACGCTTTTCCCCCAAATTCCCTCCATCCCAGGCCCTGTGATGCACCCCATCCCTGAGCTGGTGTGTCACCCCCAGGCAGCTGCGATGACCCCCCGGAGGTGAGGAACGCTGTGAAAGCCAGGCTGGCTGGGAACCTGTTCCCCGTGGGCACCGAGGTCACCTACGAGTGCCAGCAGGGGCACCAGTTCAGCGCGGGGGAAACCACCCAGAACATCAGCTGCCTGCCCGATTTCGTGTGGAGTGAAACCCCACCTCCGTGTGAAAGTGAGAGCCTGGGGCTGCTCTGTGACCTGCCAGGACGTGGGAAGGGGCTGCCCGTGGGGTGGGCACTGCCTGGGGGACAGGGGGATGCTCCGGGGGCCCAGATTGGTCTTTGCTGACTCTGGAATTGCTTTGATTTATTCCCCAGCCACAGAGCTTTCTCTGCTTTATTTGCCAGCTCTGCTTTCCAGTCCCTTGAACCTCTGGAAAAATCCGTTGTGGTGTTGAGGGTGCCTTGTTCCACCAAGGGGAGGGTGCACCACAAACATTCCACCCCCCAGGAAAGCCCAGGGATGGTTTTGGGGCAGATTTAATGTCACGATGTGTCTGTGTCCTACGAAACATCCATCCTTGTCTCCACAACAAATCCCCCGTCGCCCCGTTGGCTTTGCCATGGTTTCACCCTCGCTGATGTTCGGCATTTCCCAGGAATTTCTTGCCCAGATCCACACATCCCAAACGGAAAGCCCTTGCACCTCTGGCAACTGAAGGAGGTTTACGAGTACGGAGACAGACTGGAGGTGGCGTGCAGTGAAGGATTTGTTCTCAAAGGCCAGGAGAGCAGCGTCACCCTCCGCTGCACCCACGAGGGTGCCTGGGAGCCAGCAGTACCCGAGTGCATTCCAGGTGGGACAGAGTGCAGGGATGATGGTGGTGGAAGCCATGGAGAATTTTTCCCCACTCCAGGTGGCCCCAGATCTACCTCTCCTGGGTTTGTTTGGAATATACAGGCAGCAAAAATCCAGATGGGCCATTGTACGGCCCCATGGAAAAAGGGCAGGGTTTGGGCAGGGCTGAGCTGGTGTCTGCAGGGGCGCACAGGGGGCTGTGTTGGAAGCTTCTAGAGGCTTGGGAGGCTCCTGAGAAGCCTGGGAGACATTTACACAGCTGGGAGGGGATGTGGTTTGTGTTTGGAGCTGCTTTGCTGACACGAGGCTGGGGAGCAGAGGATGTTCCCAACGCATTTCCCCTCCCAGCAAAAAATGAGAGTAAATAACTGACACTGCTCCAGCTCCTGACCCAGAAATGGGGCACCACAGAAATACCCACGAAAGCTCAGGAAAACCTTTCCAGGAGGGAAAAACCTGCTCCACCCTGCAGGGCAGCCAGCATTAGGGCATGGACAGTTCCCTGCGCTGGCCCTTTAGGGTTACAGGGGAAGCCTGAGCCCTGCACCTGGGTGATGGTGACTTTTCTTCCCAGGGTTCAGATTCCTTGGTAGCTCTTCTCCACAGAAAGCATGACTGGAGTTCTTCCTGGGAACACACAGCATCCTTTATTTTCCATTATCTCTAGAACCACACTGCCCAAAGCCAGCCATCCCTCACGGAAAAGAGGTTTATAGGAGCAGGAGTGACTACGCAGTGGGGGCCCAGGTGAGGCTGGCGTGTGACGAGGGCTACACCCTCCGGGGCTCAGTGTCCATCACCTGCGGGGCCGACCTGAGCTGGGAGCCTGAGCTGCCCTTCTGTGACACGGGTACGTGTGACACGGGTACGTGTGACACACGGGGGACACGGATCTGCTGCCTGAGGAGCAGCACCATGGGTGATCCGCCTGCAGCACCTGGGGACAGGAGCTGAGCCAGGCGTGCCCTCCCTGGAGGTGGAATTGGAATCAGTAAGGTTGGAAAACACCTCCAGCATCATCAGGTGCAGGCTTTGGCTGAATGCCACCGTGCCCACTAACCCATGGCCCCCAGTGCCACATCCTCGTGTTGCCTGAACACTTCCAGGAGTGGGGAGTCCACCGCTGGAAATATCCCAATATTTTTGGAGGCCTGAGCTGGTGTAAGAGGCCAGAATCCAGGCAGCAGCTTCTGGTGAATTTGCCTCACACCAACCACAAAGTGAACTTTGTACTGATTCCCCAGAAATTATGATTTTGATTCTCACCTGAAGATGATAACTGCTCGTTTCTTTCTTTATCAACTCCCTTTATTCCTCAGTCTGTGGGCTCCCTCCACAAATCTCCTTCGGGCAGCACTCGGGCAGCAGTTACCAGGAGTTCCCCTACGGCACCAAGGTGACCTACAAATGTGCAGAGGGGCTGTCCCTGGTGGGGGACGAGTCCATCTACTGCACCTCGGACGATGGGAAGAGCCTGGCGTGGAGTGGACCTGCCCCGGAGTGCAAAGGTGCGTGTGGGATCGGGCTGAGCCCTGCTCCAGGAGCTCCAAACCCGGAGTGGATGAACCAGCCCGGCTCCTGTGTGCATGTGTGACATGAGGACACCTCAGGGGGTCCTCGAGGGCTGCTGCAGGTGGCCGAGGGTCAGTTATTGCATTTGAGCACGAAGCTGCTGCAGGGAGCAGCAGGAGGGGCAGCTCTGCCTGGTCCCCGCTGTCCCCAGAGCCCGTTCCCAGCTCTGCTCTGTCCCGCAGTGGTTCGGTGCCCCAGGCCCGTGGTGGAGAGGGGAAGGGTGACCCCGCAGAGGTTCACCTTTCCCTACGGGCTGCTGCTGAACTTCTCCTGTGACGAGGGCTTCGAGCTGCGCGGCACTGCCCAGAGCCGCTGCCTGGCCGACGGCACCTGGGAGCCTCCCGTGCCCACCTGCCAGCCAGGTGAGTGCCAGCCCTGCCCGCACAGCCTCTGCTGGCTCATGGGCAGAGTTTGCAGGGCGTTTTTCCTCCGTCCCCTCCCGTTATTTGGCTTTTTGTGTGCATTTCCCCTTCAGTTCGGTGCCCCAGGCCCCCGAGGCAGGAGGATGTTGGGGTTCACTTCGACAAGCTCTGGTATGAGGTGAATGAAACCGTGACCTTCACCTGCAGACGTCATGGGACACTCTCAAAAACCACCTGCTCAGCTGATGGCACCTGGACACCACCCGCCACGTGTGTAAGTACCACCAGCCGCCCCGTTTTTCCTGTTTCTTGCCCCATTTATAGCCTGGAATAGCTCTGGTCCAGCTTCACGAGGGCAGCTGCTTTGTCACCCTGTGCTGGAGCCTCACTCTGCCTTTGCTTTTGCTCTTTTAAAGAACAAGCGTGAGACCTGTGAGAGGATTCTGCGAAAAAACGCAGCTTTCCAGTGTGGAATTCCTCTGTCGGACCTGAAAACCATGCTGGAAGTCCAGAAGCTCTACCTGGAGATCCAGAAACTGGAAAAGGAGCTGAAATTCACCACCTACAGCTGACTGGTGGCACTGGGATTGTGAGAACCATCCTCTGTGTGTTGAATCTTGGTCTGACTGGGGGTTTTTTATGATTTTGTAATCGTGCTAATGCTAAAGTAGCTAGGACAGAATTTAGCAATTGGCCACAGATTTGGTCACGTGAGGAGTCAAAGTAACTTCTGAGTCAATGTTTAGAGCTCACCAGGTTAAGTTTGTAGATCGCTTTATGCCTTTTAAAGCTTCACATTTAGATCTGTTTGCTGCACTGGCAGTGCTCAGTTGGGAAGGAACTGAGTGGAAAGCGAATTTTTGTGGTACAAAGAGGCATGACCGTGGTGAGAGCCACTCACCTGCAGCTGCTGCACCTCTCCGGTCTGTCCCAGTGCTGCCCAGTTCACCCCCGCTGCACTCATTAGTGGGAACAACCCCTGCACTGCCTAATTACTTTTCTCATGACCAAGAAAACCCCAAAGCCTCTCTTCTAGCAAAGCAAAAATGCCAGGTTTCTTTCCCAAGCAGGATGGATGGATCCACGGCAGGGCCACACCTTTGTGTGTGCACCAAGGACAAATAACAGTGTACAGAAAGAAACGGCTGGTTATTAAATTCTCTTTTCTGCAACGTCCAGTGAAGGGGAAGGGCTGTGTGGGCTTTGTGTCTTGTGATGGGACCAGAGATTGCAATAAACCTGCACCTGTAATGCCAGCTCTGTCTGGATTTCAATAATTGTCTTGTCTCTAGTAAAGGGAAGTGTCGCACTTGGACACAAAAAGAACCACGCAGACCTTTGTCAAGAGAGAAGCAGAAAAAGAGGGGGCCCGATGACCCCGAACTTTATTATATATGTTCTTAGAAATCACCGTGGATTGGAGGGAGAAATCACCACCCCTCAGTCACACTGGTCAAAGGAAAAATCCATCAAACGTCTCCGCCCAGGAGAAATGGAATGCAAACAATAAAGCAGGGTTAGCAAAGCATGGCTATGTTTACAGAAAGTGCGTGAGAAACTCTTACAGAAAATGAAAACATCGAAAAACTGCAAAACTCAGGGCAACAGGGAAGTATTTACATAATACCTATGAGGTATATATCATATATACAGTGTGTATAAGAAATATCGCTTGATGAGGTGAGTGTAGGGGGGTGTGGGGGTGTTCTCACAGCAGCCTGACCCCCACCCCGCCCGTCCTGGGGGTAAATGTGCTTCACACCCGAGGCCGGGCTGCTGCAGAGAAGTTCGAGCTGCAGAACACCTTCACTCCCCGTGTGCCCAGTGGGGCAGGGGCAGGGCAGGGGCTGAGCAGCCGTGCCCATCCCTCCTGGGCAGCTCAGGGCGGTCAGCAGGGCTGGGGGAGGTGTCAGTGCTGCGTCTGGCCTGTCCCCAACTTCCCACTGCTGCTTCCCCTTCCCTGGCGGGCGCTCGGGGCGAGGATCTCTCCTTGCCAGGGCAGCTCCCACCCTCACCATGCCCGGGCTCCTGGGGCTGGGGCAGCTCCTGGCAGCGATGGTTCTCCTGCTGCAGCCCTCGGGGACTCTGGGTGAGTGTCCTCCCCTCCCTCCTCGCGTTCTTGGGTTCTGGGGGCTCTGCTTTCCTTTCAGGAGGGCTTTGGGAAGAGCTCACGGAGCCTCGCAGTGCCTGAAGGGGCTCCACGAAGGCTGGAGAGGGGCTTTTCACCAGGAATGGAGTGACAGGGAAAGGGGAATGGGTTTAAGGTGAATAAGGGCAGGTTTAGGTTGGGCGTTAGGAAGGAATTGGTCCCTGTGAGGGAGGTGAGGCCCTGGCACAGGGTGCCCAGAGCAGCTGTGGCTGCCCCTGGATCCCTGGCAGTGCCCAAGGCCAGGCTGGACGGGGCTTGGAGCACCCTGGGATAGTGGGAGGTGTCCCTGCCATGGCAGGGGTGGCACTGGATGGGCTGTAATGTCCCTTCCATTCCAAATTCAGTGTCCCTCCCATGATTCTCTGACTGATTCTGTGATGCCTCAGCCCTGGGGCACCCTCAGACCTGCCCGAGGCAGCAGGGGCACTGCCAGGCATCCCCCAGGCTGACCTGAGAGCTGGAGAAGTGCAAATCTGCTGAGCAATGAACGTCTCTGGGAAGGGGAATAAGCAGCAGTTTCTGTCTGGAAGTTGGGGGTTCAGTTAAAACCAAACCTTTCTAGAAACTTCTGCAGCGTGCACAGCCCATCCCAGCACCTCCCTGCACCAGCACTGCCTGTGCTCACTGATTTTACTCTTAATATTTATTGCTTTTCCTTCCTGGTGCTTCTCAGTCCGTTTTCCAAAGCCAAACATCACTAATGAGGTGCCAACAATTAATCTGGGGCCTGGAGGAAACACGTACAAGATATTTTCCATGGGGATGGCACCAGAGGCAGCACTGCTGGCACTGCCCTGGCACGCTGCGGGTGTGGGATGCTGCTGCACCTGGATGGGAACCAGGATGTCCTAACGTGTTTTTAACTCTGCCTTGGTGGCCTGCCAGCACTGCCAGGCATGAAGAAATTCCAGTTAGAGCTGCTGGAGTTTCCTTTTCTCTGTTATTCGTGATAAGCCCCAACTATTTCTCACGGGAGACACGGAAAGAGGAGGTTTTTGGGGTCACCCAAAATGTGCAGGTGTGATGGAGGTTATGCAGCTGTTGCAGAGCCTCTGTTTTTGGTAAGGCTGGAGGGGGCTGCTGACCCTGGAGTCACCCACCCGAGCATGCAGTGAGCTGTCTGTGCCCTGCCTGAGCAACGGCTCCAAGGGAAGGGCAGAAAAGGTGTTTGACTGGGTGGGAAGGAAACCCCACAGGTTTGGGGTCCTGCTGGTAGCTCCTCAGGATGTTTATTGACCCCCAAACCCTCTGCCCGAGTCGCTGCAGCCATTAAACAGCTCTGTCTCCTCTCAGCCCCCACGCAGAGCTGCCGTGACCCTTGCTCACGGCGGTGGGGATTGCGTAAGGACACCCCTGAAAATCCCCTTTTTTTGGTGATCCACAGAGGCTCAGTGTCGCGTCCCTCCCATCGCAAACGGGCAGCTGAGATCTGCAGAGAACTTCACCTACGGCAGCACGGCCACGCTGGAGTGTGACCCGGGCTTCATGGCCCCGGGAGGTGGCACCACGGTGCGGTGCACGTCCAACGGCAGGTGGTACCCACGGGTGCCCACCTGTGTCCTAGGTATGCCCAGATACCCCTCCCAGCCTTCCCCAGGTGCCATCGGCCGCTGCCGGTTCCCCAAAAGCACCCGGAGTAGGGTAGGAGGATGGCAGGATTCCCTCTGGGATCGCCCTGGGAAGCGTGGCAGGGCTGTGCCTTCCCGCAGGCTGCACCCACAAGGTACAGAAGCGCACGAGAATGAAGATTCCCACTCGGTTCACATCCTCTGGTGGATTCTCCCCGCTGTTCTTCCCCTTTTCCTTCACCCCACACACCCCACAGCCTCGCTCAGGGGTGCTGCTGTCCCTCACTTCTTTTTGGGGTTTTCCACCAAGGAAAACTCTCAGTGCTGAGGGTCTGTGCTGTCCCGTGGCTGTCACCGGGGCAGTGCTGAGGGTCTGTGCTGTCCCTGCTCTGGCTCTGGGGCAGTGCTGAGGGTCTGTGCTGTCCCTGCTGAGGGTCTGTCCCTGCTCTGGCCCAGGGCAGTGTTCCCACCCTCCCCCCGTGGAGCACGCCGAAATCCAGCACCGGTACGAGTTCCTCGTTGGGAGCACCCTGACCTACTCCTGCAGAGTCGGGTACTCTCTCATCCCTGGAGTGTCCCCAACCATCACCTGCCTTCAAAACTTCACGTGGTCCTCGGTCCCGAGGCTCTGCCAGAGTGAGTACAACACTTCCCTTGCTTTGCCAGCAAAGCATCGATTTAATAACACTGTTTTCAAAGCCCTGCTCGTGCTGCTGGGCCAGCAGGGCTTTGTCGAGCTGCTCTGGCTCTCCCTGGCAATAATTTCGCTGCTCAAAGGGTGGCGTGGCTGGAAAGGAAAAGCTGCAGCTCCCCCTGGTTATTTAGCGGCTCAGACAGGGATTCAGGGATGCAGCCGTGACACGCCATCCCCTCAGCACAATTTATAGCTGATCGCAGGGCTCTCACATCCTTCTGCCTTCCAAGAGGAATGGTTGTTATCCTGTAATTACCACCCTGAGCCTGCCAGCTCTGGTCAGAGGTGTCTGGCAGCGCTCTCAGGCTGCCTGGCAGCTTTGCTGGGTCGGTGAAGCAGCGCTGCCGGGAATCCCACTGTGCCGATCTCTCCTCTCTGTGCTGCCGTTCCCCAGAGGTGCAGTGTCCCACCCCGGTGATCCCCCACGGGAGAGAGGCCAGCCCCAGGACAGGGGGATACACCTTCGGGCAGCAGGTGGAGTTCCGCTGCGACCCCGGCTACGTGCTCAAGGGCAGCGAGAGGGTGCAGTGCTTGTCCGACGGGACGTGGAGACCCCCCGTGCCCTACTGCGACAGGGGTGAGTGGGAACAGCAGGAAAAGGGCTGGGAATTCCATCCGTGGGACCCCCCGTGCCCTACTGCGACAGGGGTGAGTGGGAACAGCAGGAAAGGGGCTGAGAATTCCATCCATGGGACCCCCCGTGCCCTACTGCGACAGGGGTGAGTGGGGACTGCAGGAAAAGGGCTGGGAATTCCATCCGTGGGACACCCTGTGCCCCATTGTGACAGGGGTGAGTGGGGACAGCAGGAAAAGGGCTGGGAATTCCATCCGTGGGACCCCCCGTGCCCTACTGCGACAGGGGTGAGTGGGAACAGCAGGAAAGGGGCTGAGAATTCCATCCATGGGACCCCCCGTGCCCTACTGCGACAGGGGTGAGTGGGGACTGCAGGAAAAGGGCTGGGAATTCCATCCGTGGGACCCCCCGTGCCCTACTGCGACAGGGGTGAGTGGGAACAGCAGGAAAAGGGCTGGGAATTCCATCCATGGGACCCCCCGTGCCCTACTGCGACAGGGGTGAGTGGGAACAGCAGGAAAAGGGCTGGGAATTCCATCTGTGGGGAGGGACAGCAGTGAGAAAATCGTGTGAGGTGTGAGGTGTGAGGAGAAGGTGCCCAAGGCACGGCATGGAAGGGCTGTAGCATTTCCATCTTCCACTGAAACTGTAATTGATTAAATGCAGTGGTTAATGGGACTTGCAGCTGTTTCTCAAAGGACTCTTCAAGGGGTTTGTGATACTTTCCCTGACCTTGTTTAGGAACAGGATCGTTTCTGATGGAAAAGAGGAGGGGATAAGGAAGGGGAAGGGGCTGAAGGGGAGGGGAGAGGTGCTGCAGTGCTGGGGCCGTGCTGAGGGCTGGGTTCACTGGCTGGAGCTGGGCCAGACTGGGAACACTGGTACAGCCAGGGCCAGAGCTGCGCCAGACTGGGAACACTGGTACAGCCAGGGCCAGAGCTGGCCGGAGGCAAGGAGCACTCTGAGGAGAGCAGCATTTGGCAGGAACACGGAGAACCAACCTCTCCTGTGACCTCCCTGCGTCCTGCCTCCCTCATGGAGGGAGGAAAACCTGACCTTTTCCTTTCCTCTCCCCCAGTCTGTGATCCCCCTCCCAAAATGGCCAGCGGGCAGCACTCTGGCCTGGGGGTCAAGCACTTCCCCTACGGCGCTGAAGTGAAGTACAGCTGTGCAGAGGGGCTGTCCCTCATCGGGCACGAGTCCATCCACTGCACCTCCGACGATGGGGAGAACCTGACGTGGAGCGGGCCCGCCCCGGAGTGCCGGGGTGAGGGGTTTGTGCCGTGTGGGGTCAGCGTGTGGGGTCAGGGTACGGGGTCAGGGTGTGGGATCAGGGTGTGGGATCAGGGTACGGGATCAGGGTACGGGATCAGGGT
>VWZT01002849.1:166890-185013 GCA_013397055.1 Pachycephala philippinensis
TGGGTGGGTGGGGCTCTTCCTGTCCCCATCCCCTTCACGCTGTTTTTCCATGGACCAAGACCTTTGTCCCGAGCCCATGGGTTCTATCTCTGTTTCCTTTCGCGGTGCGCACATAAACCCCAGCTTTTTTCTCACCTGTCCTTAGCTCTCTCTGTGCTGTTATTTGCTTTTCTTTCAGTTCCTCCTAAGTTAACGTGTTTCTTGTATCTCTTCTGCAAGCGCTGGCACTTGCTCTGAGGGCAGGCAGGTGCCTGACAATCAGGCCGATTATTCTGTAATGACACTGAGCAGCTGCTGTTGCCTGCCTTTCACTCTGATCCTATGAAACACAGCCAATGCCGAGCACTTGTCCTTTCAGGAAAGTCCTGTGGGCCACCGTCCATTAAGAATGGCAACTTTGAGACCAAGACCGACCTGCTCTTTGGGGCCACTGTGACCTTCAGCTGTAACGCTGGGTAAGTGTCACCCCGGGCAGGGGACACTCAGAGGCTCTGAGCAGCTGGGGGCTGCTCCTTGGCTCTCAGGTGTTCAGATAAGGGACCGCGGGGGTCGGGCTGTCCCCCTGATTTGCTGTCAAACCAAATCATTTTCTGGGCCCCTGTGTGGACTTTGCAGGTTGTTTTTTAGCCTCCTTGCAAAGAATTGTGCTCGTTTCCTGTGGCTGCACATTGGTAATTGCGGGGTGTGTCAGGGTGAGTCAGGCTGCCCCTGTGGTAGCCAAGGACTTTGGGGAAAAAAGGGCTGTGGTGTCCTGGGGATGTCCGGAGCAGGGTGAGAGGGAAGGAGAGGCCTTCAGGAACAGTGGTGACACCTGAATCTGCTCAGAAGATAAATTCCTGTTTGGATTTACGGCTGCACAGACGGGACTGAACAGACTCAGGGTGAGAGGAGGTCCTGCTTGTGGTCCTGTGAGTTTGTATCCACCCACTGCAAGTATTTCCTTCAATTTTGTCATATATTACATTCCTTTAGGTGTTGAGAAAATCATATTTTACAGGACCCTAGGGTTCATCTCCTCCAGAGAATACAATTAGAAACTCTTCAACTTCCTCAATCTCTCCAGGGTTTTTTCACTTTTTTTCAAAGAGATTGCACCTTTCCTTTCCTCAGGTTCCGACTGGTTGGGCCGCCATATGCACAGTGTGTGGTGAGAAATGGGGAAGTTACTTGGGATGCTCTTCCAACCTGTACGAGTAAGTAGATCTTAACTGGTTTATGGACATCCCTTCCTCAAAGCTAAACCTACATTTCTCATTTGATGGAAATGTTCTTTCATTTCTTTACTGTTTCCCTCCCCTGCAGTTGTTCTCTGCCCACCACCGCCTGCAATTACGAATGGGCAGCTCATCAACGGGAATCAAGAGTTCAGCTTTGGCAAAGGTGCAAGTTACAGCTGTAACAAAGGTTTATCTCTTATTGGAGAAGCCACCATTTTCTGTACCATTGGTGGTGGCTTCCAGGGAGTCTGGAGCGGTCCACCCCCTGAATGCAAAGGTAAATAAATGTTAAATGTGCTTTCCTGATGGGCTGCCAAATAGGAGAAGGTGGATTAGAGCCCGAAAGGATTCCCAGCAGTGGGCTGCCAGGTTGTGGTCAGAGGCAGGGCTTGGTTTAAGGGGTTCTTCAGCTCACAGGAACCTCCCTCTCCCTGCCCATGCCCAGGGCTTCCTGCAAATGAGAAATGAAGTGCTCAGAGTTTCTTAATGATGTCTCTGTCCTCTCACTCCACTGGGAAATTGCCTGTGTCAAAGTGACAGTTCTGATCTAGTAGGTGACATCCTGCCTGTGGCAGGGGGTTGGAACCAGAAGATCTTTAAGGTCCCTTCCAACCCAAACCATTCTGGGGTTCTCTCAGCAAGCTTCTCACGTCCCACCTCTGGTGTCACTGCAGGGCTTTTTCTTGTAATAAATATTCTTATTGTCTTATCTTCACTTCCAGAGGTCAAATGTAAAGATCCACAAGTAACAAATGGGAGAAAGTTATCTGGCTTCGGCACTGAGTACACGTACGGCGATAAAGTGCACTTTGGGTGCAATTCTGGCTATTCCATGAAAGGCAGCAGCATCGTTACCTGTGCTGCAAACAGCACCTGGACACCCCCTCTGCCCACCTGTGATCAAAGTGAGCACAGATAAATGCATTTCTGTGTGCCAAAGCTGCAGTTCACTGTTCTTAGTCCAGATCTTTGGGCATCTTCTGTAACCAGCCATGTGTTTGTCTCCCTTTAGTCCTCTGTGGTCATCCCCCACAACTCCCTTTTGCCTCCCCAACCACGGCTGTGGGTGACAGCTCTGCTGTTGGGACTAAGGTGACCTATCGCTGCAACCCGGGCTTCAAGGGAGTGCATGGGAATTCCTTGGTTATCACCTGTCAGAGTGATGCAACCTGGTCTGCTCCAGACCCACTTTCCTGTGTCCGTGAGTATCTCCACTTCATCCTGACTGTGGGAGGGATCTGGACATGCTTGGGATGTCCCTCTGAAATTCGGGTTGTGTCCATCTCCGGGTCTGAAGTAATTCCCGGGCTGCTTTGTTTCCCTCTAGGACAGCAGTGCTCTGCTCCCAGCGTAGAGCACGGGAGTGTGGTTGGAAATCCCAAGACTTTCCCGTATGAAGGAACTGTGACGTTCACCTGCAACCCTGGGTGAGTGGATCTCTGCTCAGTGGGGACCAGCTCGGGGGGCTGGGACTGGGATCACAGGCAGCACCATCCCTCCTGGGGTTCCCAGTGCAGTTCTCCAGTGAACCCTGTATTTTGCCTTCAGTGTGGCAAAGTGACAAAGCCACGTGCTGGGTGACAAATGGCAGTGAACTGCTCCGGCCTGGCTCTTATCAGTGCCCTTGTTGAGTGGCTTTGCTGTGGCCAGATCCCGTTCCACAGCGGGACAGTTCTGGTTAATCCCTTGCCTGTGTGCTGTGGTGGGCGTGTGGGCAAAAACCCTGCTGGGTCGTCTTCTGCAAAGCGCTAAACTTCTTCTCCTTCCTTAGGTATAAACTGAAGCACTCTTCTGCCAAATGTGTGGTAGCAGGAGATGGAGTCGACTGGGATCCGGCACCTCCATACTGTAAGAGGGGAAAACCCTGCACAGAGTCATTAAACAACAGCTGGAACTGCTCTGGTGGAGCTGCCTTGCTGGTGGCCTTGGGCTGCTCCTACCTGTACTCCTTTATCAATCAGCTGTAAAAATCAGGATTCCAATCCTAACTCTGGCTGTGAGGGCTCAGCTGCAATGTTCTTGCACAATTCAGGAATCATTCTGCCAAAAGGGAGGGAGCAAGGGAAGAGCAGAAATTAGGGGGAAAAACTCTTCACAAGAGGAAAGTTTTCTGTCTCCAGATACGAGGCAGAGATTAAGATAATCAGATGTTAGAACTGATCACTCAGTTTGTAGAATGCTGAAATTGGGTGTTATGAAATCAATGTATGGTGAAACATTTCTTCTGGCCTGACTGGGGACCTCAGTGATTTATTCCATGGGGAGATCCTGCAATAAACCCACCTGGGTTTTAACCTGTGGAGCTGGGCTGTGCAGGGGTCCCGTTCTGTGTCTGGCTGATTGTTTTCCATATGCATTGGCTCCAGTTTGAGACGCTGCACGTTGTGTAGTTCATGAATTGCTGTGCTGGGTGGGTGCAGAGTTTCATGTTTTGTCTCACTTCCTTTCCAGGTGGAGCGAGCACGATCATTGTTGGTGAGTAATGAAGGGCCAGGGGTTGGACTTGATCTTTGTGGGTTCTTCCAACTCAACATATTCTGAGATCCTGGGTTCCCAAGCCCCTCCCTTACCCAGCTCCTGCCTGCCTTTGTTATTGTGTCCTGTGTGTTCTGCTTGGAATAGGTGTAAAAGCTGCAGTCTGTGCTCATATTGATATTGTCAGTGCTTTAAATGAGGATGTGAAAGGGAAGGGGGAGCTAAAGGGGGCCAGGGAGGGAAAGGACAGCTGATTGTGTTTAAAGACTGAAACTTCTTATTTGTTTCTTGCAGGAATACTCCCCCTCCTCCTGGCAATGCTGGTTATGAGCATCTAGGTTAGGGAAGGGGCGCAGTGAGAAGGCACCTATAGAGATGTTGGACTTGATCCCAGTGCTCCCAATGCTCCCAGTGCTCTGCTTTCCCCTCCTGTGAAAGTGGCCTTGAAGCAGCAAGCGCCAGCCCTCAGCCGGCAAAGCCCAGCCAGGAAACCCTCGCAGTGCTGCGTGGGACTGGAGGGGTTTGGAAGCTCCCTGCCACCTGGCTGGAACTCTGCCCAGAAATCAAGGGCAGTTCTCCCTGTGTGGAGTCACAGAGATGCCAAAGGCCTTCCTGATGCAAGAGAGGGAGCTCGAGAAGCCCCTGTGCTTTGGGTTCCCCCCACGTTGGGTTCCTCAGCACCACTGAGGGCACACGGGGCCTGGAGCTGCTCAGGCTTGGGGGCTCTGAAGGGTCCTGAGGTGGGAAGTGCAGCCCCTGCTGGGAGGATCGGTGGGGAATGTGTTCCTCAGAGGCATCTGTGCTTGCATGGTTTGATCGAAGGAGGATGTGAGTCCAGCCTTGGCTCTGAGTATGGACAGCATCAAAAGCCACACAGTGCTCAAGGTTGGGAAATCCTCCAGGATCATCGAGTGCAGCCTTTGAGCGAACACCACCTCATCCAGCAGGATTTTGGGCTCTTGCTCTGCTCATGGCAGGGCTGGGGGACAGCTCTTGCTCTGATCCCAGGTAGGTGCAGATGGACATCGAGCCAAATCCCTGATGGGGTCCCCCATCCTCTGTGGGGAACAGGACACCAACCCCACAGATTTGGGTGCTTTGTGCTCATCCTGCCTGACCTGACCCAGCCGTGGTTGTGCTGAGGACGGTGTGAGAGCGTGGAGAGGTGAGGGAGGAACCTTGTGGGCAAAACGCCCTGGATCTGTGTGGCTGATGGAAAGGCCACGCTGAGGCGTTGGGGTCCTGTCCTGGTGGTAACTCAGCCTGGCCAAAAGATCGCTGAATAAGCTGCAGAGGTGTCACAAAATGGAGTTGATATTGGAAGGTTTCCTGTTAGAAGGGAAACAACACTGTGGTGGAATTTTGACTGGTTAAGCCTGAGACACTCAGACTTTTAGCTGCTGGTAAAGCAAAATGTTGAGGTTCGGGGTTTTGTCTGCTGCAGAGGTAAATCACCCACCTGGGAGCTTCTCATGATGCACACTTGGGAACAGGAACCATCCAAAATGTGTCTACTACAGGCCTTTGGTTTCTCCATTTCCCCCGATGCCTTCCTGCTAACAGGAACATGCCTCTCATAAGAAGGAAACCCACAAATAACCATTTCCATCCCCACGTCAGCCTCGTTCCAAACAGACCCCAAAGTTCTCCCTTCCAGGCAGAGCACTGTCCTGCTCAGCTGCCCCAGGGCCACTGCAGATCCTGTTTCTTCAGCCTTGCAGAACAAGCACTTGCACATTGCTGGTTATTTTTATTTCTCTCTTACCATAAGCCGTGTGAGTGACTAAATCGACAAAATACAACCTAAAGCCTCGCAGCTCTGGGTTGTGTTTGCTTTTGCTATTTTAATCCCAGCACGTTTATTCCTACTGCACAGTCCAAAGTGATTTTTTTTTTCCTAAATTATTTACCATGTGATTGGGAGATCAGCTTGGAATTATCTCCCCACAACCAAGTGAAAGGAACTGTGAATGCTGTGACAGAGTTTTACAGGTGCGGTCACCAAAATTTACCATAGAGAGGGTGTATTTACTGTGTTTGTAATCAATTGTACATAATTTTACTTTATAATCTGAGTGTAAACACACAAGTGCAATTCAGACATGTGAATGTTGGACCTGTAAGTATTGGAAGCCCTCTGTCAATAAAAGGGATAAAAGGGCTTGAGCAGTTCTTGTCTTGCTGTTTGTTTTAGGCTCAGAAAGTGTCACCCATGCGAGGCGGGGAGCTGCAGCTGCTGGGGCTGCTCCTTCAGCAAAAAGTCCTGTCTGGGGGGTTTACTCTTCCTGCCAGGGGTGAGGGATGGGCCCAGGGTCGGCTCAGGATGGTTTGGGTCCACAACTGGTCCCACTTTTATGAGAGGAGGAAATGCCCCACTCTGCCCATCCCATACCTGGGCAGCTGAATTGTGCCACGTCCCTTTAGGTGCCACCACCTGGGGACTTGGGACAGAGCCTGGGCCACTTCCCCTAAACGAGGACGCTTTGCACCGTGGGCACAGTGCAGCTACAGCCCCGCTGCCTGCACTCACCCCTTTTCCACCCCTCTTTCCCCATCCTCCCCTGCCAACACCAGCAGCGTGAGGCACCTGCAGCCTCCCCGGGGGCGCTGGCTGTGCCTGCGGGTGCTGGGGAGCCCACAGGTTCCTGTCCCACAGGTTCCTGTCCCACAGGTTCCTGTCCCCCAGCCCTGGGCAGTCCCTCAGCAGCGTCTCCTTCCGCACCCGGGGGCAGAGGGGGGAACTGGGGTGCCCATATCTGCCCCGTGCCCCGGGAGCCGCCGTCCGTGCCGGGGATGGTGCCCACCTTCACCCTCTGCCTGCTGGGCAGCTCCGCTCTGCTCCTCGGCACCGCGCCCGGGGCTCAAGGTAAGGCAGACCAGCAGCTCTGCCCCTCTGGGGCCTTCCTCCCACGGCCCTCCTCCTCCTCATCGCCGCTCCTCTCCCCGCCGATCCCTGCGCTTTTCCCTGCGGAGGAAAACGGGCGCCCTGCGCCGGTCCCGGGTGGACCTCGACATCACAGAGCCTCCGAGCTCCTCTGCTGCTGACAGAGACCCTCTGGGACAGCACCAGAGCCACACGTCCGTGGCCAGGGAATGGCACCCCCAGCCCAGGCTGGGCACCCCACCCAGCTCCCTGGCACAGCTCTGTGCTCCCGGCAGCACAGATCCCTGCAGCGCTGCTGGGTCGGTCCCGGACTGCCCTGCCAATGGTCTCCTGGCTCGGATCGGGCCCTTAGGATGGGCTTCAGAGCCTGCAGAAAGGCCAGGAAAGGCTCTTGACCTCGCTAGGTGGTCGACACGAGATCCTGGACACCCAGATTTTGGCAGCTGAGGAAGCAGCGGGGTCCCCCGGGAGCACAGGGAGGGTCCTGCAGCCCAGGGACCCCTGCCCCAGCTGCAGCCTGCAGTGCACCCCACTGCTGACGGACACCAGGCTGCACGGACACTGTCCATCGCGGCAGGAACCCTGGGAGCAGTGTAGATAAACATTTCCTTTCCCTTTGCCAGCTGCCCAATGCCCGTCCCCACGTGTCCGCTATGGCAGGGTGTCCCCTGACCACTATTACTACCGGACATGGGACACCGTGAGCTTCACCTGCAACCCGGGGTACGCCCTGCAGGGCCCCCGCAGCAGCACCTGCGGAGCCGACGCCAGGTGGAACCCACCCCTGCCACAGTGCAAAAAGGGTGAGTGTCCGGCGGTGTGAGCAGTGCCGGCCGCGGGGAAAGCTCCCTCTTGTGTCCTCTCAGATTCAGTGAGAAGGCAAAGCCGGGATGGATTGTCCTGGCTTCCCTTCCCAACCAAGGTGCTGCCAGCTTGGCTGGCAGAGAGACGGAAACACGCTGGGGTGGGACATGGGGATGGCTGTGCCCTGTCTGGGGTCCGAGAGGGATGGGGAGAAGCTAACCCCGTGGGATGGCAGGATCTGAATCCCGGGGGAATTCCTGTCACTCTGCCCCTGGGCAGATGTGGGGCATTTCCACCTTCGCTGTGGAACGGGAAGTAATCACAGCTTCTCACTGCTCTTGCTGCTTCCACGTCCGTGTGGATCCCTGCCAAACCCTGTGACGTGCCCGTTGTCCTGTCGGGACTGTCATTGCTCCCAGCAATTTCTTCCAGGTGCAGCTGCACCTTTAGTGAACTAAAGACTTGATCCAGCCAATGGAACGCAGAGCAGAATTAGGGATATCACCCCGACTTTACCCAAGCTGTCCAGCAGCACCCAAACCAGCAAGGAGCTCACCCACAGGACTCTTCCTCTCCCTCTGCAGAGGTGACCTGTCCTCGGCCACCAAGCATCGCCAATGGCCTGCACAGTGGGCAGTCCTCGGACAAGTTTTCCCGGGGAGTGCCCGTGTCCTACAGCTGCAAGGAGGGCTTTGAGCTGCTCGGGAATGTGTCCATCACCTGCACGGCCACCGGGGTGTGGAGCCGGCCCCTGCCCCGCTGTGAAGGTGTGTGGATGCTGCTCTCTGGGGTGGGGTGGCAGGAAGGGTGCTGGGTGTGCTGTAGGACCAGAGTTTTTGGCAGTGAGGAGGGGGGGNGCAGCGGAGGGATCCTACGAGGCTCGGTGCCAGCCCGGGGGCACCTGGGACCCGCCGGTGCTCGTGTGCCAGAGGGGTGAGTGCGGGTGCTGCTGCTTCCTCAGGGCTGCCCTGGGGCCGGGCTTTAATCCATCAGTGCAGCATCTCTCTGGCTGCCTTCCCCTCGCTCCCTGCTCTCTCGCTGAGTTAAATTTCCCATCTCCCTCTCGCAGTCCGGCCGTGCCCGATGCCTCCGGAGGTCGCCAATGGAAACCACAACGGCCATGGCAAAGCAAGTTTCACCATGGGGATGTCTGTGAGGTACTCCTGCAATCCCGGCTATTACCTGGTTGGAAACGCCGCTGTGTTTTGCAGAGCATCGGGGAACTGGAGCCAGCCCCGCCCTCGCTGTGAAGGTGAGTCCGGGCTCTGTCCCCTCGGGACAAACTCTCGGTGTGGCTCTGAGCACAGGGGACACCCTCACCACGGCCACTGAGACCTTCAGCGAGAGACTGAATTCCACTTTAATGAACTATTTGGGTTTATAATATGTAAAGAACAAGCCAAGATCCATGAACCCAGAGCCAGCGCCCTCCTCCCTGTGCTCCGGTCCCAGCCTGGCTCCAGCACGGCCATGGAGAGCTGGATGGGGACAGTGCTGGGACCAGGCACGGGCATGGGCTGGGACACAGCTTTTAGGGGGAGACAGCTGGGTTTATATGAATCATTTCAATACCCTCTGTCCAGAAAAACCAGAGGAGAGCCAGGACACCCGAAGGCTGCGGTCAGGATGGGACTGGCAGTACCTGGGATTCGAGCCCTCTGTCCTCCCCACCTCTGACATGCTGGAGGCTGGGGCTGAGCTGGCTCTCTGAAATCACCTCTCCCAAACTCTCATGAGCTTCTCCCCTCCCTCTGCAGAGGTGACCTGTCCTCGGCCACCAAGCATCGCCAATGGCCTGCACAGTGGGCAGTCCTCGGACAAGTTTTCTCGGGGAGTGACCGTGTCCTACAGCTGCAAGGAGGGCTTTGAGCTGCTCGGGAACGTGTCCATCACCTGCACGGCCACCGGGGTGTGGAGCCGGCCCCTGCCCCGCTGTGAAGGTGTGTGGATGCTGCTCTCTGGGGTGGGTGGCAGGAAGGGTGCTGGGTGTGCTGTAGGAGCAGAGCAGGAGGGGTTATGGCAGCGAGGAGAGGAGAGGGCTCTGTGCGTGCAGGCTCTGGCCCCTGCAGTGAAGTTTGAAGGACGCTGTCCCTGTTCCCACAGCGATCGGCTGTCAGCTACCCGAGGTGCAGAATGGGAAGGTCTACAACCTGCAGAGCGCCTACAGAGCCGGAGAGACTCTGCACTTTTCCTGTGACGCCGGTTACACCACAGAGGGCACCAACAAGGCTCGGTGCCAGCCCGGCGGCACCTGGGACCCGCCGGTGCTCGGGTGCCAGAGGGGTGAGTGCGGGTGCTGCTGCTTCCTCAGGGCTGCCCTGCCTGGCAGGGGCTCTCTGCAGGCAGGAACAGGGGGTGCAGGCAGGAACGGGGGGTGCAGGCAGGGATTTAACCCATCTCTNTCCCACAGCGATCGGCTGTCAGCTACCCGAGGTGCAGAATGGGAAGGTCTACAACCTGCAGAGCGCCTACAGAGCCGGAGAGACTCTGCACTTTTCCTGTGACGCCGGTTACACCACAGAGGGCACCACCAAGGCTCGGGGCCAGCCCGGGGGCACCTGGGACCCGCCGGTGCTCGGGTGCCAGAGGGGTGAGTGCGGGTGCTGCTGCTTCCTCAGGGCTGCCCTGCCTGGCAGGGGCTCTCTGCAGGCAGGAACAGGGGGTGCAGGCAGGAACGGGGGGTGCAGGCAGGGATTTAACCCATCTCTTTGCCGCATCTCTCTGGCTGCCTTCCCCTCGCTCCCTGCTCTCTCGCTGAGTTAAATTTCCCATCTCCCTCTCGCAGTCCGGCCGTGCCCGATGCCTCCGGAGGTCGCCAATGGAAACCACAACGGCCAGGGCAAGGCGTTTTTTACGGCTGGAATGTCTGTGAGGGACTCCTGCAATCCCGGCTATTACCTGGTTGGAAACGCCGCTGTGTTTTGCAGAGCATCAGGGAACTGGAGCCAGCCCCGCCCTCGCTGTGAAGGTGAGTCCGGGCTCTGTCCCCTCGGGACAACCTCTCGGTGTGGCTCTGAGCACAGGGGACACCCTCACCAGTGCAAACAGATCCTTCAAGAGGGTTAATTCAATGTAAAGTGTATCATGGAATCAATTAATATCAAGCCTTCCTGTGGCTGGGGAGGTTTGTGTGGACATCCCGCTGATNAGGGAACTGGAGCCCGCCCCGCCCTCGCTGTGAAGGTGAGTCCGGGCTCTGTCCCCTCGGGACAAACTCTCGGTGTGGCTCTGAGCACAGGTGACACCCACACCAGTGCAAACAGATCCTTCAAGAGGGTTAATTCAATGTAAAGTGTATCATGGAATCAATTAATATCAAGCCTTCCTGTGGCTGGGGAGGTTTGTGTGGACATCCCGCTGATTTTGTTGTTGCAATATTAACAGCCCGTGGTTTTGTGCTTTCTTTTGCTCCGACTCATTTCCAGTGACTGTCTGCATCAATCCTATCGTAGCCAATGGGAGGCAGGTTGATGGTCACGGGCTTCTCTCTGCACCGGGGCAAACGGTGACATTCCAGTGCCGCGATGGCTACAGCCTGCAGGGCAGTGCCAGAGTGTCCTGCCAGGAGGATGGCAGCTGGCAGCCCCCTGCTCCTGTGTGTGACAGACCACTGCCTCACCAGAACTCCTTCAGCAGGTCTCCAGGTACGTGACATCACTGCCTCGGGGTACACTGTTGTTTTATGTCCCCTAACCCTGTTTAAAAAATGTTGTTAAACCCTTTGAGGGGAAGATTTAAGCCTACCCTGGGAATAAGAACCTAACCCTCTGCAATCCTTTGGGAAAATGTGTTTGTTTATTAATGGTTACATTAATCAAAATAAACATTTTTGCAAGGCAAACCAAACCCCTTTCCTCCTGCCAGTGCTCTCTGTGTGCTTGCCCCCGATGTGCCTGTCCTGCCTGGTTCTCATGTCTCTTTTCTCTCTCAATAGGTGCTTGTGATGCTCCCCCAAGGTTACAGTTTGCTGAGCTAAATGAGGAGCATAGAAATGCCATTGATTTTTCTGTTGGGAAGACTGTGCAATACACTTGCCGCCCTGGATATGCTAAAGTCCCAGGAATGTCACCTACTATTACATGCCTTGAGAGCGGAGTGTGGTCAGAAGCACTAGAGTTCTGTAAAAGTGAATAGCTCCTTGATTTGGTGTCCATTGTTGCAGGAGGAGCAGGTCCCAGGTTCTGTCCATGCTGCCAAAACCTCGATGTTATTCTGAATATGTGACTAGTAAAGCCATGTAACTCTTTTCTGTTGGAAACCCGTGTTGGGGGTAACTGGGAATGTGGGCAGGTGACTGGAGGAGTAATTGCACCTGTTGCACTGTGGCATAGAGAGACAGGAGCCTAAAATAAGGGTGTTTTCCTCCCCCAGGGAAACAGTGCAGTCACCCCGGTGAGCCTGTGAATGGGAAGATTATTTCCCTGACAGATCTCCTGTTTGGGTCTACAGTGGTCTACAGCTGTGAGGAAGGGTAAGTGCTGCTTTAGAGGTGGATTAGGTAAGTGTCCCCTTTTTTAACTCCTGTTCATTCACTCCCAGTCAATGGATTCTGCAGAGAAGCCCCTGGGCAGGGTTCTGCACCTGCAGAGCACAGAAAGTGCTCACTGTTGTGCCCATACACATAAATACTGTGAAACGGGGCAGAGCAAGGAAGGAACTTCCCCTTCCAGATGATCCCACATCCCAGGTGGTGGGGAGGAGCAATAACTCTGACTGGAATGGCTTGGGGTGAATGACCAATCCTTTCAACACCAGGCACAGGTTGATTGGACGGTCCAGCAGACGCTGTGAGCTCTCTGGGGGACGTGTTGCATGGAGCGGTGACGTTCCCCTCTGTCAGCGTAAGTACCTCACGGCTCCGGGGGTTTGCATGGATCTGCGAAATATTTTCCAGCAGAGGCTGCCACATCTTTCCAATCAAAGCTTTCACAGGCAATTTTTCTGCTCTCTGGGCAGGAAAATTATCAGAAGGTTTGGAAGTCATAAGAAAGCAGTCTGGGAAAAGGTACAAGATCCCAAAGCTTAATGGATTACGGAAAGCAACGTCTCAGCTGGAGCTCTTCCAGCAGTGCTTGAGTGTCCTGCTGCTGGCTGACAGCACAAGCCCATTGCAGGAGAGGAAGGGAAAACACGTTCAGCTTAGGGGTTGTTTTGTCAGACACACAGAGACCGAGGGTCAGTGCTAAGAAGAGACAGAGCACTGAGCCAGGGCCAGCAGTGAATCCCCAAATCCCAAACCGTGGGCTCCCTCCTTCTCCCCAAGCACTGGTGAGTGCCCAGGAGCTGCTGTGCTGCTCCTCAGCAATTCCACCTGGGTGTTTCTCTGCTGACCAAGCACTGTGGCTGATCAGGGGACAGTTTCATATGAAGAAAGAAACATTTGCTGGTACTCTCTGGGTTTTAAAGCATCTCACAGATTCTCAGGTAGGTGTGAACCACAGGTGACACACAGACTGTGCCTGCTCCATGTCTTGGCACCAGGATTTTACACAAGTGATGCAAAACAAGAATTTGCTTTCTTGTTCCTTAAAGAGCAGAAAATCCAAAGCATGCAGGTGTTTCCTGCACAGAGGTTTGATTACTGCTCTGCTTTCTGCCTGCCAGGGAGGTGGGATCCTGCTGCCAACAAGGTCTCGCCTGCGAGGTCACTTCATTCCATCCTTAGAACAAGTGTTTGTGCCCCACAAACGGAGGGGTTTCCAGCATTTGGTGCTGCTGTTGAGCTGAGAAGCCTTGTTCTGCCCCTCTGCAGGCATCCCTTGCGAGCCCCCTCCGGACATTCCCAACGGGAAGCACTCGGGCCAGCTGCTGAGCGAGTTCCACTACGGCACCTCGGTGACGTACACCTGCAACCCCGGCTTCCCTCTGCACGGGGAGCCCTCCATCCACTGCACCACCCGCGACGGCAAGAACGGCGTGTGGAGCGAGCCCCTGCCGGCGTGCGGAGGTGGGGCTGGGCTGTCTCGGGGTGCAGGGACCCCCAGAAATCCTCCCAGCACTGCTGCTCCATGTTGGGAAAGACTGGCAAACTCCAGCCAGCTGGAATTCTTGCCCCAGGGTTTTCAGGGTCTGAGCAGAGTGGGGGAGGCTGGAGGGTCACCCCGCTGCCCCAGGATCCCCTTTCCCCTTGGAGATGTTTGATGTTGCTGGATGCAGCCACATCATCTCTAGGAAAATTATTTCCAGGCTTGTGTTTTAAAACTGCTACCCTCGGTGGCTTCACAGCTGCAC
Organism: Pachycephala philippinensis; assembly: GCA_013397055.1. Lineage (NCBI taxonomy): Eukaryota > Metazoa > Chordata > Aves > Passeriformes > Pachycephala > Pachycephala philippinensis. The sequence continues at coordinate 180,502 of VWZT01002849.1, forward strand.
AGCTCTGCCTCAGGGCCTGTTTTGAGCACCTGCACCTCTTTTTTTTTCAGTGGCGAGTTGTCCTGTCCCACAGATCCAGAACGGGAGGATCGTGGCTCCCAGGGCTGCCTACACCCACAGGGACACCGTGACCTTTGAGTGTGACCCGGGCTATGCCATTCGTGGCCACAGCCAGGTCCAGTGCCAACCAAACAACACCTGGGAGCCACCCGTGCCCGTCTGCGAGCAGGGCAAGTGTCCCAACAGGGCATTAACCTTCCCCTGCTCTCCCAAATCCGCCTTTTCTTGGCTCTTTAACACCCAGGCTGGTTCTCTGTCCTGGCAGCTGGCTGCAGAGCCCCTGCCAGGCTGGGGTTTGCCGAGCTGAAGGAGCCCTACAGGAACCAGACCGTGTTTCCCGAGGGGAGCAGGGTGGAGTACGTGTGCCGGCCTGGCTACACCCAGCTCCCGGGGATGTCACCAGCCATCACCTGCCTCAGCAACCAGATGTGGTCTGCAGCACTGGAGTTCTGTGAAAGTACGTCCTACAAGTGCTGGAAAACCTAAAGTGTCGGGCTGGGCTGGTTTTCCATGTTTTCCCTTGTTTTTGTGGGTTTCTTTGCCTGCTCTCTGTGCTGACATCCCTGGCTGGGATGTGAGCAGCAGCTCAGGGCTAACGGAGGCTGTTGTTCCCTTCCAGGGAAGCAGTGTCCCAACCCAGGGAACCCAGCGAATGGCAGAGCTGTTGTCCTGACAGATCTCCTCTTCGGCTCCAAAATTAATTACACTTGTGACAAAGGGTGAGTCTTGCCCTGGTTCAATCCAGCTGCCAGGTGAGAGTGAAGTGGATTTTCAGCTTTACACAACCCAGTTCCCAAGTCAAGAACTCTTGGCTGCCGCTTGCAAGGGTTGTAAAGAAATCTCAAGTCAAGAAATCTCGCTGTTAAATTAATTAATCCTTCTGTGTGGTCCAGGTACAAGTTGGTTGGAGGCTCCCAGAGAACTTGTGAGGTCTCTGGCACACGTGTCTCGTGGAGTGGGGATGCTCCTGTCTGCCAGCGTAAGTAGGCCACCACAACAGGTCCTTGGAGATGGTTTGCAAGACAAAGTGGAACTGCTTTCAAGCCAAAGGTTTTATAACAAAAGATTTCTGAAGACTTTGAATGCGTAAAATCTTTGCTTTTCCTTTTTGTTTTGTTGTGGATGCTTCTGAAAATGTTTTCAAAGGTCTTTTATTTATTCTGGTCCAAACTGGGAAGAAACATTAATATTTTAAACTCCCTGTTAGTGGGTGAGTATTTCTCACTGGGCATGTGTGCTGTGGCCAGTCTCTGTGATTGCAGAAAGGGAGGTGAGAATTGTCCCAGCGCCTCCCGACACGGGCAGCAAGGAAATGACTCACAGGAGGGCACAGATTTTCCTTCCCACACGTGATTTTTTTCCATGCAAAGTTTGTTCCTGGACAATCTGGGTCATTGTGTCACTGCTGAGGTGGATTCCTGTCCACCAGTGCCCTTCCTGGGCAGTGCTGGACATCCCCTGTCCTGCCCACAGGCATCACCTGTGACCCGCCTCCGGCCATCGCCCACGGGACGCACAACGGCAGCGCCAGGGACACCTTCTCCTTCGGGGACGTGGTCACCTACAGCTGTGCCCCGGGGCTCTCCCTGGCTGGGGGTGCCTCCATCTCCTGCAGCTCTGTGGATGGGCAGCGTGGCACGTGGAGCGGGGCAGCGCCGCGGTGCCAAGGTACAGCCCGAGGTGTGCCCACAGCGAGCCCGAGGTGTGCCCACAGCGAGCTCTGGCTGTCACCAGCACAGGGCACAACCACGGCTGTGCTGGGGCCTGATCGGAGACAGCTCACACCACTGATATTTATTCACAGCAGTTAATGTCAGTATTCAAAGCAACTCAGAGGATTGACAATGTATTTTTATTGTTTTTCTAGGCACAAAATGCTTATTTGAGTAGCGCTTTAGTATAACTTCTTTTCCTTTTTGATGCTGATGGGGAAGTACAATTATTACTTCTGTTTTCATTACATTTTAATTTGATGTATCACTTTTGAAAAAGCTCTAAAAAACCAGGATGTTGGCCTCTGATTGAGAAAAGAGCTAAGGAAAGGTCCTGGAGGAGTTACACATCACCTTGTCCTGACTGATTACACTTGTGTTGTCTCCCTCCTTTGCCTTTAGACGGTTGGATTTTTGTTGTTTCTCTTGCCCTGCCTGTTTCTCACCTTGTCCGTTGTTTCTTTCCTTGTCCCTGGCAGAGGTGAGGTGCCCTGCGCCCCCGAGCATCGCCAACGGGCAGCACAGTGCCAGCCCCGGGGACAGGCACGGCCCGGGCTCCGTGGTGCTGTACTCCTGCTCCGAGGGGTACTCCCTGCTCGGGAACGCCTCCATCCGCTGCTCTGCCGCGGGAACCTGGAGCCGGCCCCAGCCCCGCTGCCAAGGTGTGTTTGTGGGACTTCCCCTGCCTGCCCCTGGGCTCCTTCCTCCTTCCTGGTTCCTGGTTTAATCACTGCAACCGAATCTCCAGGGAGGAGCCCCTCTGCCTCTGTGGGTTTCCCTTTCTGTTCCCACGGAGCACAAACGCTCAGGAACAGCTGAATAATGATACTTTGTGTAAGAACAAGAGTTAGTAATGTTGAAATGCCCCTGACAGTGATGGCAAGGCTCAGCAGCAGGTGCTGTCCCTGCCCAGTGTCCCTCCACGGCCAGGGTGGGTTTCACATCCCCAGCTCTTCATGTCCTCGTGCTCTTCCCTTCCAGCAATTGGCTGCACCAGGCCGGAGATTGAGAATGGACAAGTGACTGGGTTGGAGACCACCTTCAGTCTGGAGGACACCGTGATCTTTGAGTGCAACCTCGGTTATGCCTTGAAGGGCTCTCAGGAGTCTCAGTGCCAGTTTGGGGGCAAGTGGGACCCTCCTGTCCCCATCTGTGAGAAGCGTAAGTGCAGAGGAGGGGCAGGGTGGGAGCTGATTTCTTCTGAAGCACTGTGCGGAGGTAAAAGGGCTGCTCTCAAGGACTGGAAAGGAAAAACATGCACAAATCTGTCCTCCCATCCTCGTAATCCCCACTCAAACCCTGGAACAGGCTGCCCGGGGGAGTGTGGGCATCATCCAGCACCATCCCTGATGGGATTTAAAAGACATGTGGATGTGGCACCTGGGGACATGGGGTAGTGGTGGGCTTTTCCAACCCCAATGATTCTGTGATTCAGACCCTTGTTAAATGCAGGGCTCTTTAAATGAATCCACAAAATCCAACGAGCCAGGCTGGTGCCTGGTATCATTCACAACCCCAGAAAGACCCGAGCAAGCCGTTAGGGCCACAGATGGAAACAAACCACTGTAGTTGCCTGAATAGTGAGAAACTATCATTTTTATGTCAATAAGCTCAGAAAACATGAAGGCTGGAAGGTAAGAGAGGGTAGGATGGAAATATCATTCCGTGACAACCCTTGTTGCAGCTGGGCAGAAGTTAATGGGAAAGAACAAAGTTAAAAGGCTGCCTTACCCTACACGGGGGGTTTGTGGTACCAGCTCTTGGCTACCTGGGACTTTTTCCCCTCCTTGCAGTGCCGCCGTGTCCTCCCCCTCCAAATATCAGAAATGGCCAGCACAACAGCAAGGATGTGAGGGAGTTCATCCCTGGAATGTCAGTGAAATACCACTGTGACCCCGGGTACGTCCTCACTGGAAAAACCACGGTCTCCTGTCTGCCATCGGGATCCTGGAGCATCCCTTACCCCCGGTGTGAAGGTGAGCTGTAAATGCCCTTACCCACAGTGGGAAGGGAGAGCACCATGATCACACTGCCTCCCCCGAACTGTGACCTCGCAAACCCAAAGGGGGAACCCTCAGCTCTGGCAGCCACTTCCCCAGCCCGAGCTCTGTTGCTTTTCCCTCCCAGTGATCACCTGCCCCAGCCCCAGCATCAAGGATGGAGAGGTGGCTGAAGGCCAGAGGGCTGTGTACCACCCTGGGGACAACGTGACCTTCCAGTGTCACCCAGGCTTCGTGCTGAGGGGCAGCCGTGGGGCCACGTGCCACCCCGACAGCCGCTGGGTGCCCGCGGTCCCCACCTGCCGGCCAGGTGAGCCAGGTGTGCCAGGCTTTGCTGTGGTACAAGTGCTGCACCTCCGGGTAAAATCCCTAAAACTCTGCTCTCTGCTCCTGCCCTGGCAGCGCTGCTCTGCCCCCCGCCCCCCGCCATCGCCCACGCCACGCTCAGCGCCGAGCCGGGGACCAACTTCACCAGCGGCACCTCCGTGAGCTACAGCTGCCAGCCCGGCTTCTCCCTGCTCGGGGACCCTTCCGTCCTCTGCACGGCCTGGGGCAACTGGAGCCTGCCTTACCCACGCTGTGCAGGTGGGGCTGGCTCAGCATCCATCCCGTGCCGGGCTCAGCATCCGTCCCGTGTCAGGCTCAGCATCCATCCCGTGCCGGGCTCAGCATCCATCCCCTGCCAGGCTCAGCATCCATCCCATGCCAGGCTCAGCATCCATCCTGTGCCAGGCTCAGCA
>VWZT01002849.1:194066-216393 GCA_013397055.1 Pachycephala philippinensis
GCCTGCCCGTGCTGGGAGGGGGAGGCAGGAAGGAAATGGTTTAAGGGCGGCGGTGGAAGCGCGAGGGTTTGGGCGGCTGCGGGCGCGTTCGAATCGTGCAATTGTGGGACTGCTGGGCTTGGGAGAGACCTCAAAGCCCGTCCCGTCCCACCCTGACATGGGCAGGGACACCTGCCGCTGAAGCGGGTTGCTGTAAGCTCCACCCAGTCTTGCCTTGGAGCTAGTTTTAGACTCTGCTTTCTGTCCCTTAGACTCGCTTTCCCTTTTCCTTAAGAAAGGACAGTGAGCTCTGTGAGTGGGGCTGGCTTGTTTGTTTTTCATGCTGCGAACTAAACGGGTGTGCGGTGAGTTAAATCGTGTATTTATAAAAAAGGCAAATAGGCAAGAATTAGGATCCGGAAGGAAGTGCATTGTCTGGGTAGAATGGCTAAAAACGTGGGAAAACAATGAGTAACGTGTCTTACACCCGTGCAGAGCTAGACGCTGGCTGCAGATAAAATCTAAATTAAAAATTTGGAAACGACTTAAATACATGCTTCTGAATTACCCTGGCCTCCTGTGCTGTTACACCTCAGTGTGTTTCTCTTGTTGCTAAGGTGCTGTGTTGCTTTTCCCTTCCTCTGCAGGCTCGTGTCCCAAACCCGACCGGCTGCAGAGCGCAGAGCTCAGCGAGAGCTCCCAAAAAATGCAGGATTTTCCAGTTGGGAGCCAGGTGTCCTTCATCTGCCGCCCGGGGTACATGCAGGTCCCAGGGATGCCACTGACCCTGACATGTGGTGATGACCTGCAGTGGTCACCCGCAGGCGTCTTCTGTACAGGTAATTTTTTGTACTCTTTGGCTTTTTCCCCGCTGGTATTTAACAATTTCAGTTGGTGTTTTAAACGAAGCTTGAAAAAGGGTGGTGGTGGTAAGAGCAATAAATGCTGAAGACTTTGTATGTAACTACAAAAATGTAGATTTTTATTCTTTCTTTTTTTTTTCCCCCCTCTGCCCCAGCGAGAAAATGCAAGTACCCAGGAGACTTGGAAAATGGTTATGTCGAGGCGACAGATCTTACATTTGGTTCCAAACTGACATTTTCTTGTAAAGAAGGGTAAGTGTTTGGTGAAGTTAATGAATCCTTTTACTTTTTTTTTTTTTATGTTTACACCATATTTGAACCAAACCCAAATTTTCTATTCCAGTTCTGACCCAAAATCTGAATTCTAACTGTAGCAGATGAAATTACAGCTAAATTTAATTTGATTCCCGGGTTTAATTACTCTTCGCATCAACCCAAAGCTTTTTAGTGAGATTCTGCAGAACTAGAGTGTTACCTCTAGAGACTTCTTTTAATGCTCCTGTGGCAGAGGGAGTAAATATATATTCATCATCCTTCATTATTGAATAATTAAGTCAAAAACACTGAGGAGGTTTTTTTCTCCTTTTCCTTTAGAATTAGTAATTTTAGGACTTTAATATTAGAGGGTATGTCTGAAAATGGTGAGATTTCCACAGTTCCCTGAGTGATGCCTCATTTGCTTCTGTTTTGCTTTCAAAGTGAGGCTGTCAGCGGAATAAACAAGATTCTGTTCTCATTACAACAAAACCTTTATGTCCCCATAATCACAGAACACAGTTATAATAACCAATTTTTTGGTGCTTGTTGGAGAAATGAGAGATTTAATTTTCCCTTCTTTCAAAATTTTTACCTCTCTAGATACAGAATACGGGGTAATGAGGTGATTTCCTGTATTATCAAGAATGAAGGTGTTAACTGGAATGGAACTCTGCCTTACTGTGAAAGTAAGTAAGTTACTGCTGTGTTTGATGTTCTGTTCAGAGGGGTGTAGTTCATTTAGTTCATTTAAAAACAGCTGTGCTGTCAACTTTTCAGTATAAAATGTTATGGTAAAACAGGGATGTTTTTTTCCTTAACTACTTGGGTTGTGCCTGAGGAATGACCACTGAAAAATGCCAGTTTTTGTGGTAATTATCTCACATTAAAATCAACCTCTTGTTGAAATTGAGGTTCTGTAGCGTGACCTCAAGTAGCTGTGTCAGATTTTCAGTGAAATTACTTGAAAAACAAGGCTTGCTCTTTGAGATGAACCAGCTAACACAGCAAAACCCAGTTTGACCAATTTTTGTGCTTTGTTTACAGTAATTCCTTGCGAGCCACCTCCCAAAATAGCCAACGGGAACTACGAGGAGAGAGGCAGCTACGTGTACCAGAGCTCCGTGACCTACAGGTGCCAGGGTTCCTTCTCCCTCATTGGCCCAGACACCATTCACTGCACGTCTGATGCACACTTCAATGGGGTTTGGAGTGGACCACCTCCAGAATGCAGAGGTTGTTGGGATTTTTCATTCTTTATTACAGTGTCTGTCCCTTTTTTTGGAAGAGGGGTGGGGAGAAAGGGCTTTCCCTCTAGGAAAGAAGGAGCAGATCTTCTGGTACAAAGTTTGGTGCAGTTCCAGTGGAGGTCACGTCAGCGTGATGGATATTGATTGATTATGACACAGAATGTGGCTAAAATTTAAGTTAAAGCTTGAAAAATAACCTGTGTGAGTGTCTTGTTGGTAGAAGTGACAAGGCCAAAGTGAAGGAACTGAGAGACCACAAACCCTGGGTAGCTGCAGAAAAATTGTGTCAAGGGCAAGGATGTGGGAGCTGGATTAGGAATTGTGAAAAGCTAAGGAAGAATCCTTTTCCCAAAAACTACTGTGGAAGTGCAGGAATCAAACAGATTCCCTCCAAAACAGTGTGGGGAAATTGGCAAGTAGGGAAAGGATGTTGTGTTTGCTGCAATGTTTGTGTTAACAAATGTTTCCGAGCTTTGTTTTCATTTGTTAACAAATGCTTGTGTTAACAAATGTTCCCCCTCTTCCAGTGGTCAATTGTGAAAACCCCAGAGTTGAAAATGGGAGAAAAAAATCTGGATTGGGACCTTCCTACAGTTACAAGAACTCAGTTGTGTTTGAGTGTGATCCAGGCTATGTCCTGGTTGGAGCAGAGGTAATTACCTGTGAAGAAAATAACACCTGGGTTCCTCCAAAGCCAACTTGTGAGAAAAGTAAGACTTTCTGTAAGATTCCGATTTCTCTTGTGTGTTGGAAGTGTTTTGGCTGAAATAGAGCATCATGGTGTTCTAGTGATTTCAGGGTAAAGGCAGGAGAAAAAATGGGGAATACAGGAGAAAAGATTGATACAGAGAATTAGGAATCTGCACAATGAAGAATGCTGTAGTGTCCTCCTGGAGTAATTGATGTCTTTGTGTGTGGTTTTTTATGCAGCTCTTCAGCTCCTACTTTCTAGAAATTATTGTAGAGCTCAGAGAAATAATGAGCCAATATGGATTTCTGAGCTGCCACATCATAGCACTGTATTACCTTAGTGAATACCTACAGTGATGTTTAAGTTTTCTAAAGGGAATATTTGTACTTAAAATTAAGGGTAAACTTAAACTACTGAGATGCTGCCGTGGGAGAATGTGTGTGTGTGGAGTGAGATACTGAGTGAGGAAGTTCATTCTCACTAAAGTTGTGTTTCATTCCTGTGTTAGTTACTGCAGAGATGTGTCCTGCCCCAGATATCCCAAATGTGGTCCTGGCTCCAGACAAGCCTGCCTATGGGAAAGGAGAATCTGTCCAGATCAGGTGCAGTGCTGGCTGCAAATTCCCCGATGGATCTGCAGAGGTGACAGTGACTTGCCAAGAGAAGAGCTCCTGGGGTGATTTACCCAACCACTGTACCTGTGAGTAAAACTCCAAATTGCTAAAATCAGGGGCAGAGCGACGAGTTCCAAATGCCTGCTGTAGGAATACATCTTTTACTATTTTTTTCTCTCCCCCCTTTTCTCTCCAGGTGTGCCTGCACCAGGTTCTGGTTCCACGCCAGTCATACATTATGGCAGAGTAACAGCTGGAGAAAAGCCTTCCTACTCCGAGGGAGATTTCATCACCATTGAGTGTTACACAGGATACACCTTGCATGGGGAGTCTCGGATTCAGTACATGGGAGACAACCAGTGGGCACCTGCAGTGCCAACCTGCCAGCTGAGTAAGTGTGGGCTGCAAAAACCCCACCAGCACGAAAATACATCTAAGAGAACAGTCCTTTTATATCCAGGAGAAAGAATTTCATGCAACTTCCTCTTTTATTTTGTTGTGAAAAATAGGGTTTGGTAAAATTAATTAAAATATTCGTATTCTAAGTTAAATAAATATTTTTATTTAAATTGGTCTGCTTCAAAGTTTGTGTTGACAGAAGTGCTTGATGGCCTGAAATAGCTCTGTGAATATTTTTATAATAATGTTTGAGTAAGAAGCACCTATGTTCCTCTTGTGATACTGATTCCTTCTGTTTTTAGGTGGATATATTATAGCCATCATCTGTGGTAAGTATTTTCTAAAACCTTAAAAAATATGATACAAATTATATTTTTATGTGAAAATCCATTTTTGGTTCCAGTCAGCTGGGACTGCAGCAGTGTGATTTTGGAGTTTTGGTTGAAGCTGCATGATTCAAAAAAAGCTTGCTTGGCAATTCTGGTTTAATTTAGTGTGAAATGTGTATTTGCTCATGTGGTGAGGTCACATTTCAAAGGCAGTTTGCAACAACTTGGCCACTTTGATCAATTAAAATTAAATAAAGAGCTTGGGTTTACTGGGGGTGTGAGTGAATAACTCTGCCAGTGAACAGAAGTGTTCAGTCCAACCTCTGTCCTTGCATTTGTTACCCAGATTTGTAAAACGTAACCTTAGGGCCTTGTCATTCCTGTTTTAGTGTTCCTGGGCTGGTGGGGTTTTGCCATTTTGGTGGTTGCTGGTTTTGAGCTGAACTGTCTTGCAGAGTCTTGAGTAAAGCATCAGATATTTCATTTACATGGCTCATTCCGTAAATAAGTTGGGTTGTGGGGTTTTTTGAGGGGGTAGAGGTGGTACAGAGCTGTGGATGAGAACAAGGCTATTCCTGCGAAATCTTTTGATGCTTTTTTGTCAGCTGGAGAGGATCTTTTATCACTCTAAGGCTTTTTTATTTTAATTCTTCCTAAAGTCATTGTGGTGGTTGTGGTGCTCCTGGCAGCCTTCTGGATCTACAAGAAATTCCTCTCACAGAATGGGTGAGTAAGCTTCCTTTTTTATTAATACTGCAAGTTTCCAAATGACTGAGCCAAATCTGTGCTGATGTTTAAGTTCCTTGAGCTTTGTGTGCCCTTTCTTTTTCAAATGTCTGATTTTGTGTGAGCTCCTCCCAGCAGCTGATGGCAGCTAAAGCCTAACCTTGTGTTTGACTTTGGTTTTGGATCTGCTGCTCAGCTAAGCTGCTAATTAACACTTGCACTAATTTCAAGGAAAGAAAAACCCTGTTCTTAAGCTCGTGTTTGGCAATGTCCACTTGACAAGGAAAGTATTTTGGCCATCTGCTCAAAACATGTCAGTTTATCTGCTAAAGCCAGGGGGAGCATTGGTTGTGTGGGCTTGTGCTGCCAGAAGGTTTTCAGGTTTTTCTTTTCCTTCTGCAGCCCCAATGTTGGTGTCCCTATGTTAAAGACTTGCAAAATCAACTGTAAAATATTAGATTCGTGCATAAGCAATTAGTGTTCTGTTTTTAATGAGACATGTAGGGTGTTTTAAACTTCATCTTCAAAACAGCTGCGGTTTGTGTGTGGTTTTTCATGGAGGTGTGGCAGAAGGTTTAAGTGCCTCTTTGTGCATTGCTTTTTGCTGTGATATCTGATTTTATCTTCCGGAAGAAATGTTTTTGTCAGAGAGATATTTTGTGATGTGCAAAACCCTGACAATGCAGAGCAGGTGAGGTGGTACACACAGGATGTGAGGGTAAGCATCTCATCAAAACTGTGCTGTCTTTCACCAAAATCTGTTGGGATTTTTCTGGAGTACATGGAACAAAGGGAGGGATGCTTTAAATGAAGTAAACCAGAGGGAATATTCCTGTGGTTCATATTTGTGATAAAGTACCCACAGAGGACTTGGGAGAACCCTGAAGGTGGTTTATATCCAGTGAGGTTTTGGCCCTAGTGCCTTTTAAATAGGCAGTGCAGTATCAATCCAAGGGCCAGACTGTGCTGCTGAGCAGTTTGGTGCTTTTGAGCCAGTGTTTTTCAGCCAGAGCTTGGATATTCTGCAGCCTGGATGGGCCAGAGGAGAGCTCGTGGCAGTTCAGGGCAGCACTTGCTGCCTTCATCCGTGGAGAGGCTTCTCAGGGTGTAGAAAGCAGGAGGGATCTAAAGCAGCAGCATCAAAAATTAAAGACTGTTACATTCCTGAATATCTGACAGTGTGAAAAGCCTTGTTGTGCCCAGTGCTTCCCTTTACCTTCCTCTCTGTGAACATCTGACTGTTAAAGCTCTTTCTTATCTGAAAACCCTGATCTAATCTCCTTTTATTAAGGCCTCCATCTCCCTGTTTAGTGTTCTGAGTTCCTGATGCAGCTGAGCTTTTGTGAGCTGTTGTGCTTCCAGCCCCTGATCCTTGCTGGTTTGTAGCCTCCAAATGGCAGCAAATCTTTCCTTGGCCTCTCTTTCTTGTGTGTTTAAAATGCCACTTGGATGGGACATTCAATTAGACCTTTCTCCCCTTCTGCTGTTCAGCTCGTACACAGTTGATGAGAGTTGCAAGGAAACATGTATTTTAAAAACTAATGTCCCAGCTGAGATGGAAGAAACTGCACAAATGAATTAATTGAATCTATAAAAGGTATAACTTTCCACTTCATTTGGACTTTTTGCAATGCAGCTTAAGTGTCTTTTTTATTGTGGTTTACTTGGAATTTCAGGAGTGTGGAATCCGGCTAGCTGGGAACCTTGGCTCCCTGTAGGAAGGAGTATCAGAACCTTTCATTCCTTTTGGGAGAACAGGATCTAATATATACAGAATTATCATCTAGCACTGTCAGTGAGGGCTTCCAGTGATTGTAAATCGCATTTCTTGGTGTTGTCTTTGAAGAATGAGTAGCATATTGCATACAGTACTCAGCAGAATGTTTGCACCCATTCCAGTGGTGAGTTACTTTTCTTAGCTCATAGTTTAATTCCCTGTAATTAGAAGCTGGAAACCACCTTTGGACACTAAAACTCTAAAGGTAGTTGTGCATCCCTTCAGAGAAAACCAGCTCACATCTCTCACAATTATTGACTCATCTGCATTTTTGCTTTCTAGAAGAGAATAAACGAAGGTTCTAACAAGATCTTTTGAAACCTTCTTATGAAAAGGTGATTTCTTTTTCAGATTCAGAGTTCTGTAGCCCTAAAAAGGATCAAAATACAGTTGCTTGTTTGCAGCTGATGTCCTCTCCTGTATTTTGACCTAATGCTCAGCCCAGTGGTGAGATGCACGTGGGTGTTGGGGTTCCTCCTGCACTTGTGTGGGGTCAAACAAGCTCCTCCAGCCTTGTTTGAGCAGAACACTGCAGACAGGACAGCTCAGTCTGACTGTTCCTTGCCAGTATTTTGTTGTTGCTGCCTTAACAGAGCTGGAACTACAGATATTTTTTAAACCAGCGTCTTCTTTTTTGTTGTTGCTTTTCTCCCCTGCACGAATTGTGAGGAGTTGATGGGTTCTCTTATTCCAGCTTAATGCAAAGTCTCTCATGTGCATAGTCTTGATTTTATTGAATTGTAAAGGACAAGTGACTTTTCAGTATTTTTGGTGAGTTTTTATATGAAGATTAAGCTTGGAGTTTCTCCCAAAATAATGTATAGATTAAGGAATATCATCTTCACTCTGAAGAAGGATGTTTCTAATTAATACAGGGTTCGTTTTTTGGGTTGGTTGAGCTTTGGAGAGAAAAAAGGAATCAGGAGATAGAATAGAATTCTTCATTCCAATCTTACCTTTACACAAGATAAGAGAAATTACTGGTCTGGTGTGTGGAAACACTGTTAACTCTGGAGGTTTTCCTATGGAATGTGAAACTTCTTGGAGCCTTGGAGTAATAGCTCCAAAACTGAGGTTTGGTATGGGATGGATTTTTGGTAAAGCAAAACTGGAGTTATTCGAGAACTTGGGACATATATAAGAATATTATTGTGAATTTTAATTCTTGTATGTTTAACTATTGTAAAGTTGCTGTTAGTGGACTGCAGAATCAAAATCCACACAAACTAATATTTCATTTCTGGTTAGAAAATACGTACTAAACAGCACACTGTAATTAAAATGAATTTCAGGGTGCACCCGGTGGTGTTCTGGGAATCCTGTAACTGTTCTGGTGTTAGTTTTTGGTAATATCAGTCAACATTTGAAATGATCCCTCTGGATCAAAGGCTCTGCTCCTCCTTGGGCCATTCCCAACAGTTCAGTAGCTGAATGAAGCTAAAATTCCCTCAGTCCAGCAGTTGCTTGTGAAAGGGAGGATAAAGAATGACCCAGTTTGTGACTTTACCTGCTGCTTTAATGATAACACTAAGGATGTGCTTTCATTTTTAATGTAAAACCTGTTGAAATGTAAAACCTCTGATTTGACTTGTTTTTCTGTTTGTAGGAAACGTGACAGCACTCCCAGTTCTGCCGAATATAAGATGTGTAAAGCATGACTGACTTTTTGGGGGGGTGGGAGGGACTTTGTGGTGGAATATCCCTGTCAGAGCTGGAAAATCATTGCCCTTGCAGTGAGTGGCTGTCGATGAGTTCCTTGTGCTGTGTCTTGCTCTGCTGATGAACTGCAGGAGGAGGTGCTTAATAGGATAAAAGTGTGTGTGCATAGATGACGCAGATAGATCCTGCTTTGCCCTCTGTGCCCCTCTGTGTCCTTCTGTGCATGTGAGCTGGGGAAAGGCAATACCTGTGGCATGCCGGAGTCCGTGGGAGTGCTGGAATGTCACTGTCCCAGTGCCAGCTGCTGCTGCCTGCTGCCTCCAGTGCCTCTTTGCTTTCAGATGATGTCCAGCATTCTCCTCTCTCCTCTAGAGCTCTGCTCTCACAAACCTCATCCTTCCTGTCCCTTTTTGCGGTCGAGGTGGTGTAAATGTTCTGTTGTTTTCTTTGTACTCTGAAATGTGTTGTTACTCATTCCCTGAAGAGTTTGGTGCAGTGTAAGGCGATGTCTTTTGAAAACTATCACAACTAAGGTCTTATATACTCTACCTCTTTGTTTGCCAAAGGTGGTTGCTGTATATATCATGAATTAAAATGTGCCTTGAAATCAGAGTTTTATAGCTTTTCCTTTGCTTTTAAGAAGGAAAAAAGCCATATATATTTCTGATTCTTTGCTATAATGCCCCAAAGACTGCAGTGGATTTGTTGGAATAGGAAAATGAAGGATTCTGTAGCAAAGGCATCCCCTGCCAGTTGACAGGAGGTCCCTGATTGAAGGAACTGCTGAGAGCTCAGTGGTGGCCGTGTCCTGTCATGAGCACAGTGGAAATTCCTCAGGGTGCTTGATTTTTAGTGAGTCTTGATGTCAGTCCTGGAGATCTGCTGTGGATTTTAAGGATAGAAACGGGTGCTGAGATCCCCCTTCCTTGCTTTTTTACTTGAAGTCGCATATTCCGCATTTCTAACCTCTGTCTGCAGACTGTGGTGTTAAATCAGGCTCTGAAAGGCTGGGTTTAGCATCACGTTCCTGTTTAGAAGCAGAAGCTTTTTCCTGTCACTCACTTTTCGTGTTAAAGGAAAACCAAAGGGGTTCAGTTGTGGCAGTGCTGGCAATGCTGGTAGATGTGGTGGTCTCTTGTTTGCTGCTTGTTCGTCAAGGTTTTGGTCCAGATTCTGACTCCAGGAGCTCCCACCACGGTGTTTGCCATTAGCTGAGACTCTTTGCTACTTCTAATTCCTTGGCAAACCCCAGAGCTTAACTAGAACAGGTTTTAGCTTCATGAATCTGACTATCGGCATGCAGGCAGCTTCTAAGAACCAATTTTCACAGAAAACCCAAATAGCCTCACTTCAGATGCCCGAGGCAGCATTGGAACTGCTCTGGCTTGTCTGTGGCTGCTTGGCACTGCTCTCCCTGTCATCAACAGATTGCTGGAGTGGCACAGAACTGTTCAGGGCTTTATAGGGCTTTTTGGGACGATCCCAGCAGTTGTATTGTTAGGGTTCATAATAGGCTGTGGTTGTTAGGAAGGGGCTTTGGCTCTGCAGAAGGATTTGCTGTTCGTGGCCTGGCTGATATCTGAGTTTGAGAGTTGTTTGTAAACACTGGGATGTGTGACTGGGACTGAGTGTGGTGGTGCTCAGGAGCTCAGCTTGCTTTGTGTGGCGTCTGCAATGTGCTAAAATACACTGGAATGCACTTCACTGGGGAGTGGAATCACTGTACAAGTTGGCCGTGTTTTTACACGTCTTTCTGGATGTAAAGATTAGCGATGATTTGTAATATTCCAAATAAAAATGTTAAATTATTTAGCAGTAAGTGTTTGTCTTTCATTCATCATTGTGCTGAGCAGCTCTTTCCCCATTGTTATCCAGGTGATTTTTCATGTCCCAAACATCAGGTGGTGACTGCTGAGATTGAAGTTTGCAGTTTGTACTCAGTGGTAGTGCAGGGGATGTGTTTTAATTTTTTAATTTTGCTGAGCAGCCTTTTGGGGTTTTCTCTTAGAATTGCAGAGGATTTCCCAGAACCTCCGAAACTTTCCAGTTTCCTGGAAAACTTGAAAAGTTGATGGAGAAGAGGAAGATTGTCCTGGGGCTGTTCTGCTGAAACACTTGAGGCAAAGCCCAGAGGGTGTTTTAGCCCTTTTGTCCAGTGTGTGCCAAATGCAGTCCCTAGGGAATCCAGCCCTGGGTTTGGGTGACCTGTTAAGGAGCATGGATTTAGGAATTGTGTGAGTTTCACACTTGAAATGCAATTAACTTCCGTGGCAAAGCCATGTGTGGAGTCAGCTGCCTGATAGAGTGAAACCTTTCCGAGGGTGGAATAGAAAAAATAACTTAATATGCTGTATTTCTTTTCCAGTTTGTGGTTGTGACACTCAGAGTGAGTTGGTGTGGAAATGATGCCAGACTAAACAACTTTACACTAGGAAGTTTTGGGTTTGCAGTGAGCACTGATGGGATAAGCAAAGCTTCTAGTGGAAGGTGTCCCTGCCCATGGGCATGGAATGGGATGATCTTTAAGGTCCCTTCCAACCCAGACCATTCTGGGATTCTGCTCTGTGATTCTATAAATTTGACTTAAATACTACAAATTAATTTGGCCTAATTGTCATGAGTCCTGTGCTGTTTTTCTAAAACTCAGTGCTGCATGAATTATTTCATTTTGGAGTCTGGAACTGAAAATTGAAGAGCCATGAACTCTGTGTTAAGGGAAAGGCTGCGTGGAATAAAAATGTGCTGTTGCCATCTACTGGTAACAGGTCTGGAGTTACCTGGTTTAGGGTTAAATAATGTGAAGTGTCAGTGCTTGGTGGGTTCTCAGTGTCACACTTCAGGTCAGTGTAAATTGACATGGCAGGGGTTGGAACTGGGTGATTTTAAGGTCCCTTCCAAGCCAAACCATTCTGATTCTCTGATCTAAACACTTCTGAGGGTGGTGAAAGTGGAGCTGGGGGCTGAAATGAAGAGACTTGCAGCACTTAGGTGTTGTCCAGCAGGGAATCAGGTGATCTGTCTGCCTGAGACAGAGCCCAGGAGCGTAGAGCACACAATTTTATTTAAAAGGAAAAAAAAAAAAATCTGTGTAAAGAACAGGTTAAGGCAAACAAACAGCACAAGGAGTAGAAGTGGTCGGAAGGTTGGGAGGCTGTGCTGTCACAGCCAGGCCCTGGCTTGCTTGAGTTGAAGAACTGAGTTATGTTTGAAGAGATGCTTCTCTCTGTCTGGAAGCATCCCGTCCTTACTTGACTGTCCTCCTTTTGTGCAGGATGTTCGGCCTGTGGGGGAACTCCAGGTCAGAGAACAGCAAAGCACTGCTGTTTGGGAGGCCGGGTTGTGCTCTGGATGCTGTTTGTTTGTGACTCAGGGGGTGGGGGAAGGAAGTTTTCCATTACTGTTGCTTTTCCCCCTACATCATAACCGATTTCAAATGGTGCTAGACAAAAACTGAGACTCTGAACACCAAGAGAAATCGGTCAGCCTGTGTAAGAGACGTTTTCCTGGCTCAGAGAAGGATCCTCTTGTAGATGACAGCTATGCATTCTTTAGAGATGACTACTCAGTGCTCTGACCAAACCTTCATCCGCACAGGGATCAGCTTTTCCATGTCTGGGAACATGCTGGACATCAGTGAGGGCAAACAAAAAGCGCTCAGCTTCGCTTTAGTGGTTGGGATGCAGGGCTGGAGAAGTGAAATATTGCTAGAAGTTACCAGCAGCAAACTGGAAAATAATTGTGGGAAAAGGAGTGGGTCCTGTGTGTGCTGAAAAGTGATTCTGGAAAAAGGAGTAGGTTCTGTGTGTGCTGGAAAGTGATTCTGGAAAAAGGAGTGGGTTCTGTGTGTTCCCAAAGTGATTCTGGAAAAAGGAGTAGGTTCTGCGTGTGCTCAAAGTGATTCTGGAAAAAGGAGTGGGTCCTGTGTGTGCTGGAAAGTGATTCTGGAAACAGGAGTGGGTTCTGTGTGTGCTGTGTGGCATCTTCATGATGCCCATGGCAGGGGGTTGGAACAGGACGATATTTAAGGTCCCTTCCAACCCAAACCAGTCTGGGGTTCTGGGATTACTGAAGGCACTTTGTGTTTAACTGCTGAGGTCAAATTGTTGGAGGGAATTTCTGTGTTTGCAGAGCAAGTCTCTGGGAGCTGTGGAATGAGAATCCTGTGGCGATGGAGTCCCCAAGCAGAGAGTGGAAATCCTTTTGCTCTGAGGCAGTAAATCAAATGTTGATCCTAGTTTTTGGATACTAAACATACTCTGCCTGTCAAGGTGCAAGAAGCACCACGTTGGTTTTTCATGCAACTTGCGGATCACTTTACTCTGGACACCTTGAACTCATATCCATTGTTTATTGAGCAGAAGTACAGGAGCAGGAGGCTGTTGTGGTGTGGCCCTGGCTTGGGAGGGTGCATACAGTGCTTGGAGAAGTGTCTAGAGATCAGATGATGTTACAAAGTGGATGGCTGGCAAAAAAATAACCTTTGGGAAAGAGGAGCAGAGGGTGTTGTTGAAGTGAGCAGGTGCTTGGTCTCCTCCCACGCTGTAATTCTTGCTCCTAGAACACTGATTTCAAATGGTGCTAGATACAAAGTGGGAAAATCTAAGCCACCATGTGAAACCAGCTTCCAGAGGAAGACACATCTTGTGCATGGCTGCAGGCTGAGGGAGAAAATCCTTCATCTCCACCGTACCTAGAGAAAAATTCATTTATTTAATTTTATTAGACAGCAAGACAGTTACCTTTGGCTTAGCTACTTTATGGATACACTTTTTTGTGGCATCTTTCGTGGATGGTTGAGGCTGGTGTAGCAGAAATTGAGTGTGTGGGGAGGAAAGCCCCCAGCCTGGCAGTGAGTGTTGTTTCCTGCCCCAGCCAGGGGAATGCTCTCAAATTCTTCCCAGCAAGTGGTGATCAGGGTTTTATTTCTTGGTAGTGCAGAGCACGATGCTGAGAGGGTGAGTGTGGGAAGTTTGTGTTGCACAGGAACGCTTTTTCCATTTCACTGCAGATGAAACCAGGCTCTAAACCTCATTCTGTCCAAGACAGAGAGTGTTCTGGCTTTTCTGTCACTCACTGATCAGAGAACACAGGACAGATCAGGTGCTTTTTGTGACAGGGAAAGGAAATGTGACCGTCCTGATGGAACTTCCTCTGTCAGCAGTCCCTGTGCTTTAAATAAGCAAGGACTTGCAGATTTTTGTGAGAAAACTTTTAAATTCTGCAGGCAGAATGGAAATAAATGGGATTGAAAGTACTTTGAGTGTGGGTCAGAACAAAAAGGGAGCGTTCATAAATTGAACTGCAAATGGTTCAGTGGAAGTTGTCGAGGAAGGAGAGTGTGAAAATGAGTGGCTGATGGTTCCTGGAACTGCAGCAGGGCCGAGCAGTGCACTTAACCTGCAGTGGCCATGGCTCAGAGCAGAGGGAATAGATGGGGTGTTGTGCAGCCTCTGAACTGCTCCACACATGCATAATTCAGGAGCTATCAACCCTGGGATAAGTGTCTGACCTGTGCTGGAGCAGAGGCCAATGTGAAATGGAATAAAGCACAACTGCAGCCTGCAGGTTCACTTATGGATGCCCTGGGGTTTTGGCAAGTCTGTGTATTCCTGCTGTAACCACATCCAAAAAATCTGCTCCTACACTCCCAGGCAGGAGAGGGAAAGCTCAGAGACAAGAGCTTGTCCTTCCAAGAAAGAGGGGTGGAGGAAGGGGAAATAACTGGACTAGATTCCTGTGTCTGGATATTTACTGGCGTTTCTAAATCCATTATCTGGGGCAACAGGGTGAAAGACGAGTGGAAAGCAGGTTCCCTCCCCAGTGCCTGCCGTGCTGGCACAGTTATTTATGAGGCACCCTCTATTATCAGGTGAGATTTACTCCTGAAAAGCTGGACCAGGAGCTGCTGCTGAGGAGAGGCAGGTGCAGCACAGATCCCAGAATCACAGCAGCATCCCTGAGAAACAGGCTCAGAGTGAGGTTTGCTTTGGTTTTCCCTTGCCTCAGTAGGAAGCACTACAAAGAAATCTTCATTAGGGTTTTGAAAAATAGTTGGAGAAAATGTCACTTCATTTTGTGCTGCTGAAAATGGGAACCTGTGTCGTCAAAGTATGAGACTTAGAAGGACTGAACACCTCTGCACATCTTCCCCTGTGCAAGGAGACCAACCTTTCCAGAAATATCATGCAGCAGAGGAAGACCAATGGCTCATTTATTATTTATAGTTTTGATAAAACCAGGTTTCACTTCAGCATAATTAAGATGCTGCTGCCCCTCCTCCAGGCTACCTGGAGTTTGTCCTGTTGCTTTCACAAGCTCCCCAGAAGGTGTCAGCCCTTCTTGGCAAGGTGCAGGTGCACGTTTTGGGAAGGGTTCATCTGTCTGTGCTCTGGGCAGGAGAAAAGGAGCAGTTCAGGATGCTGTGATCCACTGGGAATGTGCACATGGGCAGGAAAATGGGATCACGGGATGGTTTGGGTTGGAAGGGAAGGGACCTTAAAGCTCATCCAGTGCCACCGCTGCCATGGCCGGGACACCTTCCACTGTCCCAGGCTGCTCCAAGCCCCGTCCAACCTGGCCTTGGGCACTGCCAGGGATCCAGGGGCAGCCCCAGCTTCTCCGGGCACCCTGTGCCAGGGCCTCACACCCTCCCAGGGGAGAAAATGAACCAGTGCTTGTCTCAAACATTTGCTGTGTGGAGACCAGCAAATACTGTCACCTGTCCTTGGCTTTGTCACAGTGGTCTGGACTTTCCAGTAAATAATAGTAGGGAAAGTACACTGTCATTCTGTGGTTTTCCTCCTTTTCAGGTGTTTTAGTGGCAGTGCTGTTCTGTAGCTTCTTTCAGATCTCAAAGGCTTTCATGGACTTCACACTGCTTTATACATTCCATAGGAGACAAAGACAGAAAGGGAATCCCTGCCTTCCCTGTGAAAGGGAACTTCCTCTCTACCCCGAGACCTTTAGTCTGCAGGAACAAGGCAAGCCTGGATGTCACAGACCTGATTTTTCACAACCTACACCTTCCATAGAAAGGCAGTTCTGGGCCTTTTACAGAAAGCAAAACAGATCTCAGTGTGCATCATAAACTTTCTCCTCCATTTTCACATCACGGGGTGAAACTCGTGGTTCATCAGGCTCTGGTCTCCCCTGGAGAAAATAATCCCTGTTTTACATGCTGAGAGTCTGAGCTCGATGCATCATCCTCCCAGTGAAGGAATGAATCAGCCCAAGGCCAGGTGCAGGACAAGGGGTGTGACAGTACAAGTGGTGACCTGTAAGGGGAATGGAAATGAGTGAACTTCTAAGGTTTCAAAAAAAGCCTCCTTGGCGTGGGGGAGCCTGTAACTGCATCTCTTTGTTGTGCAGGTCTGGTGCTGCGTGGGTCAGCTATGGACAAATGTGCTCTGACTTGCTCTTGGAGCCAGTGCTGGGTCTGGAGCACTCGGTGTGTCAGCAGCACTGGCCTGGGCTGAGGAAAGGCAGAGTAGGTGCTGCACTGCTTAGGAAAATTGGTATTTGTGCCTAGGAGATGGCTCTGGAGATGCCACTGCTGCTGTGGGCAGCAAAATCAGGTCCTTCCCTCACAAGTTTAAAGTATAATGGAGACTTTTTTTTGGTGTTTATTAAGACCACAATAAAAACTCCACATTACAATCCTGAATGGAACGTAGCCTATTCCTTCAGTCCTACTCTTGCAGCCTTACAACTGCAGTATAAATGGAGTTAAAAACTCTGTGTCTGAAACTCCCCCGAAACCCGAAGGCAGGCTGAACACTGGGACAGAATCAGGGTAAAAGCCTGTGCAGCCTTGTGTCCCTTTTAACTCTGAGCAATGGGACAGTCAGACCTGCTTGATTTGAGTCACTGATTTCAATTCCTGCTGAGGGGAATCTGTCAGAACACTCGGCAGTGTCTGTTTTGGCGTGGTGGCCATCAGAGGTGTGCTTAGATATTGGTGCTGCAGTTCCTCATCTTCTGATGCCCCCCTGCTCCTCTGAAACTGCTTTGGCCTGCCTGGAGTCACCCACTTCTCCCCACCGTTGCTCCCAGGAGCGTTCCTGGGCAAACCCCAGCCTGTCTGAGGGCACAGGAACTGCTGAACCCCTGGATCCTGTGGAGGATTTCAGCTTCCACAGGGAGCAGTGAGGTGAAACTGGGCAAACTCACGCAGGGGAAGGAAAGCTTTGCACTTACGTGGCTGAGGTCAGGGAAGGGCAGTAGGAATGAAAACTCATCAAATTTAGCCCTACGCAGCTTGAGCGAGCAGCCCGCTGCAAAACTCACTCCACTCAAACAAATGATCCACCTAAGCAGCTGCAACCAGAAAGGCCATTTTCCATTCCTAACTTCTGTACCTAAGCATCACTTTAGAATGTAAAGTACTGATTGCAGGGCTTGAAAGCACTCACAGGGAGATGATTGTTGTGATTTGTACAGTCAGTTCAGGAACACGGTGTTCCCCCAACACCACTGCTCCAGCTCCTCTAGGTAACGGCAAGGGAAGCCATATTTTTCTTTTGTGTCACTCAAGAGACAAAAGAATGTCCTGTGCCAGTGAGGAGCAGAAGGAAACAAACGCTGCCAGACGTTCACTGAAGTATAACCTGCATTTACACCAGACCTCTGAAAACAAGCCTTTAGTTTAACACTGCCTGCAGGACAAGGATCTGGCAAAACAGCTGGAGGAAAGCACTGACCAAACTCTCCTGGCTGACTCCCCCAAGCACACGAGCTGCTGGTTTGTCCCTGTTCCCAGGATTTCCATCATTCCATCCCTGAAATATCACCGTGTGTCCAAGAGCCATTGTCGGTGTTAAAGAAGCATTTGAGCTGGATATCCAAATGCAGACCCAGTGGCTGCTGTTGGACTCCTGAGCACCGGGAGAGTTTGTGGGGAGAGCTGGAGAGATGAGCTTCACTCAGAAATAGCTCTTCCTTGGAAAGCTGGAGGGCTGAATCACAGTGTGTTGGCTCAGTTTTTAGCAGACGAGCCATCACATCTGCCTCCCTGTGGGCGAGGAGCCGTCACTGGCATCGGCATTGGCAGCCAGGTTCTGTCCCTTTGGAAACCGGGGAATAACGATGGGGAAGGAGAAGGTTTGTGGTGGGCAGGGTCAGGCTGCCCGGGCTGGGGGCTCAGTGAGGTGGGCTGGGAGCTCTGGGGGGCCCTGCTTGGCCTGCGCTGCTCCCCCTGCCCCTCTCTGCTCACAGAACCTGCCCCCAGGTTGAACTTCGGGGACTAAATAAGTTATTTTGCTCAGAGGCATTAACCACTCGACTGCTGCCTGTGAGGCTGAGACATCCAGAGCCAGCCCTAAGCATATCCACGGCTGATGTTGTCCTGAGACAACTGAAAATACGAGTGACATGGACAAACAGGAACACCAGGGAAAAATGGGAAAACCTGCAAGGGAACAAGACAGCTCCTGAGCTGAGGTATCTGAAACTGAGAGCACCTGAGAGACACCCCTGGCTTGACAGGCTCTGGGGAGCCTGCAGGGTCCACCTGATAGCTTCAGAAATGCAAATATGAACAGAGGTTTTTATTCCTAGAACAGAGTGTGAATCCTTAAATACATGCCACTCCTGATTCCAAGCAGTCCTGAGCAAGTCTTGGGGGAAAAGGGGATGAGGGAACTAGTGCAAAGTTTTTGGAGCTAGCAGAGAAACAAATTACAGATACGGATTTTAAAATCTTTCAGGGACACAGGATTTTTATGGAGTTTTGGGCTCAGTGCCCCCACTACTGCAGTAATATTCATTTTCAAGCCTCCCCTCCAGGTTCAGGCATGGGCACAGTTGCAGGAGAACTGGATTGGGAGTTCCTGAACCAACTGGTTGCTGACCATGAGTCAGGGGAATGACCTTGCAGCAGGCGGCTCGCGGTGCCGCTCTCGGAGCCGTGCCAGGATAAACGGCACTGGCATCTCTGAGTGCTGGTGGAACCATTTTGTGACATTCCAGCTTGGCCTTTTCTGCTGCTGCCTTTGCACCGAAATTGCTTGGGTGGGTGGGAATGGGAGAGAGTATTCTCTTCGTTTTCCTCACAGCCTGGGTTTGGGACTCTCTATATACAGAGATAAAGAGAATATGGACAACTCTTATCTCTTGCCTACATCCTTGTCCATTAACATCAGCATTACAGATATTTAACCAAATTAAATCTTACTCTCCCCCCCCAGCCACACCCATATTAAACTGTAAGAAGACACCATGATAAAGTTTTTTAAAATCCTACGCAGCAGCACTGAATTTTCTGGATCGGTCTGGGAGAGATTTGTCAGAGGAGAGAGGGTAGAACACTTGGCATTTAGACGTTTTAATGAATGTTCCCAAATAAGAAAAGAAAAACATTTGCTTGTAGACTTTAAGCTTCTCACAGCATCAGAAAGCTCCTGACACAGAGCCCAACGCTGTATTTGTATAACATGGAAATGAACAGCAGCAGCAGCAACGCTGCAGGCTCCGAGCCTGCTCTGAGAGCAGCAAAATGGCCAGGGGTGCTGTGGCTCATCCCAATTCCTCCACCTTTTGGGGGGTCAGTAGGTGGATCTGACACCCCTGACCCTTCAGGTGTGGTTTGAACTTCAGCATCAATATGAAATGAATGTTTCTAACCATATTCAAGCTTGTGCCCTCATCAGCTCCACTCCCCAGAGCACCGACAGGAACCAACAGCAAAATTCGTCTGCGTCACAGATGTAACATGACCATCGGCAAAACAAGTGCAGGAGGAGATCGTGGCTGTCTCGTCCCTCACAGAGCCTTCCTCTGCTAGCAGAGAAGCAGAGGTAATGCTTTTAAATTTCTATCATGGGCAGGTGAAATCCTGCCCTTCCTTCCCCGAGCCCTGCGGTCCCCGAGCGGTCAGAACGCCCGAGAAAACTGCGCGTGTTTTGTCGGCGCGGTACCGAACGCTGCGTCATGGTGCTGCACCGAGGCCGAGGCACAGCAAACCCCACTCCCCAGAGCAGGGAAACCCAGATAGAGGAAAATGAATCAGCTCACACAGTGTCACACACACGAGTGTCGGAGGCAGGGAGAAATCGCAGCTTTCCCCGGTCCTTTTGCGGCACTATGCAGGAAATGGTTACGGAACAGTTACCCGGGTACAGCTCCCGGTGGCAGTGCCACCCCTGTGCACACCGCCACTGCTGTCCTACAGAAATATGCCGTGTCCCCTTCTTAGCCTTGTTTCCTGCCAGTCCCACAGATTTACCTGCTGACAGTAACCTCAATTCCTGAGTAATGAGATTTACAGCTGAAGTTTAACATTGAAATAACTCCTCTTTTATCCGTCTCCTCACCCTCCCTGCCGTTAGGCACGCTTAAACCATCGCTGTGGCCAAAACACGGTGGCAAAAGGAATTAAACCAAATAGATCCCTATGCTGAACACACTCAACAGCCACTGGCACCTCCTTTAAAACCATGAAATAGCACTAGCTTTACAAACTAAGGGGTTCTCCACCCCACAACTGTGACGGGGAAAACCGCAAAGAGTTGTCCATGCAACCAACACTCGGGAAAACAGACTCGACCCACCCATCATCCACACAACCCAGCATCGTGCCTTAGTCCAGCTGCTGGCCATACAGAACCCCCTCCACAGCTGCCTGGGACTGTTCTCGTGGGTATGTGTGTGTTTATGCCTGTCTGTCTGGCTGCAGGGACCACCACTGTCGCTGCTGTTCCTGTTGTTCCCCTGCTCTGCGGATCTGGCGCTGCAGGAGCCGAGGATGCTCCGAGGGAGCCAGCTACAGCCAGCGAAGGCTCAGTGAGTCAGGAGGGGTTGTGACGACTGCAGTAAGAGGCTGAAATTCCCTATGGAATCTGGCAGTAAAGGAGGGGAAGGAGGAAAGATGGAGATGGGAAAGAGGGAGAGAAAGTGGGGAGTGGCACGTACAGTCTGTTGGGCTCTTCCCTCCCCGTCCCTGCCGCACTGCCGCTGGAAATGGCGGCCCTGCGCAAGGACGGAGCCGGGAAAAATCCGCAGCGCCTGCGGCCTGCGCGACCGAACCACCGAAACTCCGTTTGGGGTGTAAATCCTGCCCTTCCCTCTCTCCCTGTCTCCCAGAGCACCCCGCAGAGGCCAGGCTGCAGCCCAGGCGATGGGGGCCGAGCCGGTGCTGAGCCCAGCAGTTGTTGCTAAACAACCAACCCTGCCGCTGGAGATGTCAACCAGTGAGTAACGGGGATTAAACACTCCTGCTAGCACATCCTGAAACTTGGGTAAGCCTTGGCATGGTGAAAGGCTATGGAATAATGGTCCCTGTCGTATGAGAAAGCAAAGTTACCACTCCACTGCATAATCGGGAGACTTCCTCGGCCAGAAGGACCAAGCTCAAGGCTGGTTGTGTCCTCAGCACTTCCAGGCAGAGCTGCCATCTTCATTGCTGGTCGCTTTAAGAAGAGAGGTGAAAAAATAGTATAGTAAATGGTTAAGAGAGAAAAGTGTTCTCCCCTTCACTTCCTCATCCTCTCTCTGGAGCTGCTCTCTGCCCACAGTCTCCCATTCATCCTTAACCAGCCCTTCCCAGTCCTTCCGTCCTTTGCAAACCTTTGCAGACCCTTCACTGAGGGCATTCTCCATCTCTGTGATGTTACCGAGCCTCTGGCAAACTCACACTTGTGCAAACAAAAGCTGAGTTTGGGCAAGAGTCGTTTTCACTTCTTTAACTATTCCCACCACATAATTTCCAGGTGCAATCCCTGCCCCAAGCAGTTCACAGTGCTGCCAACACTCCAGCACCTCACAAGGGAGAAGGAAGCAAGGAGAAAACCCCTGAACCCCAGTACTTTCCCCTGCACCGTGGGCTGCAGCTCTGACACGTCATCGTCGCGACTGGACAGGGAAAGGAGACCTCCCGGGAGCACCCATGGGCGAAGCGCTGCACCCCGCACACCCAGCAGTGACCGGCTCCTGTTCTGCCTGCTGCCCGACGGACGCCTGGCACCCCGGCATCTGAGGTGGGCACGGGGCGAGCAGCGGGTGGCGGGCAGCGGGCAGGGCGTGGGCAGTGGGCAGGGAACGGTGGACAGAGGGCAGGGAGCTGGAGCAGGAAGGGAGCAGTGGGCAGGGAGCTGGGAGCAGGCAGGGAGCAGCAAGAAGGGAGTAGGCCAGGGAATGGGCAGGGAGAAGTTAGGGAATGGGCAGGGAACAGGCAGCAGCAGGCAGGGAACAGCAGGCAGGGGGCAGGGAACAGGGCAGGGGCACTTGGAGTGCTGGGATGAACGTTCAGATTTGACACCCGCAGGCAGGGAGCGGGGCTGGAGCCTGGTGGTCGCTGTGCCGCATGGACGCTCTGGTTGACATGAGCAGGCAGGGAGCAGGGAATAGGGAGCAGGGTGCAAGGAGCAGGGAACAGGGAGTTGGGAGCAGGGATCAGGGAATAGGGAGCAGGGAGCAGGGCAGCAGCCGGTGCCAGCTGCGCTGCACGGCCGCTCTGGTTGACATGAGCAGGCAGGGAATGGGGAGCAGGGTGCAGGGAGCAGGGAACAGGGAGCAGGGAACAGGGAGCAGGAAACAGGGAGCAGGCAGGGAGCAGGGTGCAGGGATCAGAGAATAGGGAGCAGGGAACATGGAATAGGGAGCAGGGTGCAAGGAATAAGGAGCAGGGAGCAGAGTGCAGGGAGCAGGCAGGGAATAGGAAATAGAAAGCAGGGAGCAGGGATCAGGGAAGAGGGAGCAGGGAATAGGAAGCAGGGAGCAAGGAGCAGGCAGCAGGGATCAAGGAATAGGGAGCAGGGTGCAGGGATCAGGGAATAGGGAGCAGGGAGCAAG
>VWZT01002849.1:233633-264313 GCA_013397055.1 Pachycephala philippinensis
CCCCCGAGCTGCCCTCCCCCGGCATTTTCCTCTTCTTCCCCATCGGAGCTGGGATGTCCCATCCCGGGGGATGACAGCGAAGTCTGTGAAAATCCGGCACAAACGGACACCGATCTATTTCGGGATTTTCCTCAATTAAAAAAAAAAAAAAAAGCAGCATGAGGAGAAATAAATGTCTGACGGTCGGGTTTGAAGTGCTGCGTGTTCCTTGCGGGGCTGCAGCCCCTGCGTGTGCCACCGCACATCTCCGGGACCACCGTCCAGGACCTCCACAGTCATTAGTGGGTATTATCCTCACTCCCTCTTAGGAAGTGGTGGGATAATCATTCCCCATTTAACGGCTGGGAAACTTGGCACAGCACACATTAAGTGATTTGCTGACAGGCACACAAGAAAATTGCGCTAGTCAAGCGTTCTCCCAATTATGCCATCCTTGGAACTGCATAATTTCCCTGCGTGATTCCAAACACGGCTCAGACTCCCTGGGCAGGGCTTCATCTCTGCAAAGTGCGCAGCTAAAATCAGCCGGCACCGGCGGCAGGACCCGTCTGTGTCCGCACCGCGGGGCTCCTGGGGCACAAACCCACGGCTCCGGTCCCCCGGTGACCCACCGCAAAGGTGGGCAGGACGTGCAGGTATAAACCGGGGGGACACCAGAGGTCTGGGGAGGCGGAGGGATGCTCAGCTGCTCGGGGGTGCTGCACAAACGCCGCTCCAGCCTTCCCCAAGCGCCGCTTCACCTCCGCGCCCTGCGCAGCGCCGGCAGAATTCCGCAGCCCAGTGGAAATTCCCCAGCGGTGCCAGCGCTGGGGCCTCCAGGGACCGGCAAAAGCTCCCTGGACCCAGCCGGGAGTTGGGGCGCTGCCATCGCGAGCAGCATTCCGGCCGCCGGGAGGGATCCTGTGGAGCCGGGGATCCGGGGGGAGCGGGGAGTTTGGGGGGAGCGGGGAATTTGGGGCAGCGGGGAGGGGGCTGCACCTGCCCCTCGGCGCTCCCCGCGCTGCCCGCCGCAGCCCCGCGTGCTTTTCCAGGCTCCCCTGCCCTCATTCCGATGGGCCCTGCCCGCCCAGCCTCCTAATCTGCACTAAGTGGGACTGCCGATGAACGCTGTGATAAATTTAGAAAGAAATCTTTGTGTGGGTCAGAGGAAAAACACGGCGGCCCGGGGAATCCGAGCTGCGGCGGCGCGCTCTGATTTCCCCGGCTCAGCCCCAGCCGGATTTCTCAGCGCTGCGTCTCTCGCTGCCGGGAGCAGGAGGCAGCCGCAGGGTTTAGAGGTGGGCCAGACTCTGCTGGAGTTTGTGAGCCGGAGATGCCGCTGTTTAAAATAATGATTTTTAAGTAATTTAGTGGGAAAGGAGCGGGAGGAGGCTGCGGAGGCTGCGCTGCCGCGGCTCCGACCGCCACCTGACATTTCAGCCAGAGCCTCTTAAAGAGCAAGTTTGCCTTCCCCAGGACTTGTTTATGAGCACGAGCAGGGGAAGCAGTTGTGCTTAATTCCTCTCTCAGGCTCCTGCCTGCGCTGCCTGCTCCTTCCCAATCGCTTTTGTTAATCTCTTAAATTGTTTTAAAACAACAACAACAAAATAATGGCATTAGCGGTGCAAAATCCCCCGTGAAATCACCAACCCAGCCCCGCTTCCCTCTCTAAAATCGGAACGTTTCAAACTGTTTTATCATTTGCTGGTAAATTATATTGTACCAGAGTGAGAAGAGGAAAAGAATTTTCTGAATGTATTTCCTTTAATAAGCTATTAAGACCTTGTACTGCTAATTAAACTATTAATTAGACATCTTATCATTCCTAAACACGTTAGCATGTTGCCAAAGCAGCAATAAGCCTCTGGGGCAGGCAGGAGATAAGGAAAGAAGGAAGATGCAAACATGAAGATTAAAAAAATATGAAGGAAAAAAAATCAAAAGAACCAGAAACAGCAAATAAATAACTAAGTATGTATTGCTTAATTTATAGGAATAAAAAATAAGTAACTTGAGAACAGATTTCCTACGTAGGAGCCCTTGGGGCATCCAGGACAAAAAGGGACAGGACTTTCCAGACCTTTGTTTTTCTGCAATCAGAGCAGTGGAACCAGGAGTGGAACCCATTTTCCCCAACACCAGAAGCTGCCATTAGAAAATTAACAGAAAAAATTACTCAAAATTGTGGTGGGTTGTTTTTGTTTTTTTTTTTTTCCCTCCAGAAGAAAAACACAAAGCATTTTCAATAGGAAAATCTTAACCCAAGGGAATTCCTGCATTTTACTCCACATCGAACACAAACAGCACCCCAGGCTCACCCATCCTTGTCTTTTTTTAAGTTAAAAAATAAAATTTCCAGCCTCAGAGCACTCGGGATGTTCTCTGAATGCTGTGAAGGTGTTTCCTCCTGCCCCTGGGGGTCCTTCAGGAATGAGGAGCCTGGGACAGCTCTGCACCACCCCAGGTCCTGCTCCCATGGCCTGGGACCTCAGTGCTGGCTCCCCCTCATCTCTGCCCATCTCAGGGTTTGCAGCATTAAAATTAAAACATTAAAATGTTTTTAGACCCCAATTCCTCAGCGTTTGCCTTCGCTGGTCGATCTCAAGGGATGGATAATCTCATTTACGTCTGTTACTACAAATCAAAACAGCCGCAAATTAAATGGATCTGAAGGCCAAGATTAAAGGCTCCAAGCACATGGGAAGTGCCTGTAATGCAAAGAGCTGTAAATATAATTTTTTTTTTTTCTGGGGGATGGAAAAGCCCTCCACAGATGCTGTTCTTTTACCATGAAAGCAAAGACAGAATCATGGAAGTTAAGGCTGGAAAAGACCTCTAAGATCAAATCCAAGCACTGCCAGGTCTACCACCATGGTTGGAAAAGGAGGAAAAGAAGGAAATGGGCTTGATCATTACCCTTTTCCAGCTCTGGGAAATGCCTTTGTGGCAATCTGATGGTGGCAGAGGTTCAGCCTGGCTCAAAGCTGGTGCTCAGAGGGACTGAGCCCAGGGCACTGCTGGTTCCCTGGCTGGGATTTCAGGGATGTCCTGGCCCCACTGATGTGTTTCCAGCTTCTTCTCCATCAGCCCCCCCCGAGGTGGGACACAGGATGTCACCAGAGCCCTCCTGTGACACCGAATTCCAGAAATCCTGCGTGGCCTTGCAGGGATGGAGCAGCAAAAACGAGAGAAGTCCCACAGGAGTTTGGCAGGATCCGGCACTGAACGAGCAGATGGGAAAGAAATTGATGTGAAATCCACGTTAGAAATGCCCAGGGATGTTCCCCAACCCTGGAAGATGAGCTCCAAGTCCCACTGTTCATGTTATTCTTCCAAAATTCCACGGTTTCGCTGGGCCCGGGGCAGGATTGCAGCACCCCGGGCTCTGTGCTGGGGCAGGACCCATTTTTTGGGAGCCGCTGCTGCCTGGGCACCATTCCCCGAGTTCCAGCTGCCCTCTAGAGCCCAGTGCTGAAGGTTCTGGCGGAGCACAGCCAGCAGATAGCAGCATTGGAGTACAAATGTGCCTCCTCGGAGCCCTGCAGATGCCCGGTGCGTGCGGCAGCGGGGCTCTGAGCCCCCTCACCTTCACCGAGCGGGGAGCTCACAGGCTGGAAAATCCCTCCCGGTGCCAGGACTCGGTGCCAGAACAGGGGCAGGAGCGGCTCTGCCCGTGCCAGGGTCGGTGTGTGCCTGTGGGGGGCTTGGGCAGGGCAGGTGCGTGCCCACCTGGGAGGGGTGTGCTGCTTTTATCGCGAAGGGGATGGAGCATCCAGCCGAGGGACACGCGTAACAAGAATTTATTAAAACTTGCGTGCTTTCATTAATTTGGCTTCAGCAATGCACCTTCGACTCACAGTAGAGTTTTGAGGTAGTTCAGGTAGGAAGGTGTTCCTTCATTTCCGGAAAAATCTTTGATTTCAGCCTGCAGAAAGATTTGGGGGCTGCTTGGGTGGGTGGGTGGCAGGCTGGGAGATGGACGTGGGCATGGCATTCCATGGCAGTGTTGCACTTATATTTATATTTATATTCATANTCTATATTTCTATATTTATATCTATATTCATAGTTAGCACCTTGTATTCCCCGCCATTCTTCCCCAGAGGATGTTTTAATGCCAATTATTTTCCTCTGGAGGGTCCCTTTCAGTATGGTCCCCACCAGCTACAGATTGTGTGGGAGCAGAACGTGAGCTCATGAACCAGGTAGGAGCACTTGCATCAACCTTGAGCCGCGTTTATGGCAAATCAGGCTGCTGTTGGAAGCTGAAATGGATTCAGACCCCCCAAAATGGCCCAAAAAAAGCAGCTGTGAGGCTGCAGAGGACGGTGAGGGGAGGGGGCAAGGAAGGAATGCAAGGGGGCTGATAAGGAAGGAATAATAATAAAAACCTTTTCGGCAGGGCCTGGCTGTGTTTACACACAGGCAAAAAACTTCCT
Organism: Pachycephala philippinensis; assembly: GCA_013397055.1. NCBI lineage: Eukaryota > Metazoa > Chordata > Aves > Passeriformes > Pachycephala > Pachycephala philippinensis. The sequence continues at coordinate 238,052 of VWZT01002849.1, forward strand.
GAGCTGGAAGTGCAGCCTTTTCCAGCCTTTTCCAGCCTTTTCCGCTGGCTCAGCACCGGCCCCGCTCCCGCTCCCGGCATTTCCCCCAGTCTGGAGGCTTTGGAGGAACCTTTTGTTTGGCCAGAGCGCTTGACTGTAACTTCATTGTCCCCGCCGGGCTGCGGGACATTCCCTGAGCTGTGAAAAGCGCACCTGACGCTCGATGAGATCTCCAGCCCTCGGAGCAGCGCTGATTAGATAAACAAGTGCCGGGAGAAAAGCCGGCCCCGCTCCCTGTCCCAGCTCCCAGCGCTAATCAAGCCTCCGGGAGAGCTTTCCCTGGGAAAGTGATTGCGTTTTCCTGCATCTGTTCCCCCTCCAGCCGGGCTGCCAGAGGTCAGACTGCCCCAAAACTCAGCAAAACAGGAGTCAGCGGCTGGGCAGTGTCCCCTGAGGGGTTCCTGGTGTGCCTGTGCCAGGGAATCAGCTCTGGGAAGGGTCAGACATCGCAGGGAGCAGAGGGAATCACGAAAGGTCCCCGTTCCCAAAGCTCCTGCCCTCAGTGCAGCTCGAGCATCTCCACAGGAGAAGGCACTGAAAGGCTTCCCTGCATCCCCCTGCAAATTTTTGGGGCAGGAAATGTTGCTGGTTGTTGCAGAGTGCCCAGAGTGAGGGAGCCCTCACAGAATCCCAGAATCACTGAGGCTGGAAAATCCCTCCAAGGTCATCCAGCCCACCCTGTGCCCCATGCCCACCTCGTCCCCACCCTGAGCACTCAGTGCCACGTCCTTGGACACCTGCAGGCATGGGCACTCCAAACCTCCCTGGGCAGCCCCTTCCAAGGCCTGACCTCCCTTTCCATGGGGAAATTCCTGCTGATGTCCACCCTGAGCCTCCCCTGGTGCAGCTTCCCTGCTCTCAGGTCAGCCCCAACCCTGCACATCACTCTTTATTTTTCCAGGAATTAACTGGGTGTCTTAAACATCAAAAAACCTCATCAAACAAACGAGGTGTAACAGTCTGCTGCACGTCACCCGTGTTTGTTGGGAGAGGGGGAATGTGCTCGGAGCAAGCCAGAGCCTTTAGTCATGGGATTTCAGCTGGGAAAGAGCCTCTCCGTGAGGCGTTGTCCTCCCATCCTGCTGGCAGCAGCCAGAGCCACGCATCCCGCAGGGATAAACACGCTGCTCTTCCAAGGACACAACGGAGAAGCCAGTTTTTAGTGCTTAATTATTTTTCTTTTTCAACCGGGATTATTTACAACTAGATCTGGGAGAAGCAATTCACACCAAAGCAAACAGCCTGGAATATTTTAATTGTGTTTAAGCGGCTCTTGCACCCACAAAAAACAGCCCCAGGTGGTGATGGACGTTGCTGTCATTGCTTTGAGCACTGTACCAGAAAAAACCCCTCCCCTCAGGTGTTCAGCCCTGAGGAAAGGTTGGGATGAATTCACTCGTGAGAGGGTAGATCAGCTTCAAGGGCTGGTTTTGGGCTTATTTTGGGTGTGGAGGGTGCTCGTGGTGAACCTCCACCCCTCCTGCTCTGGCACCAGCAGCACGGGGCTGGCACAACCAGGGCTTTGGCTCCCTAAAAACGTGCTAGGGATGCGGAACAAAGCTGCCCTGGGTCCCTGGCTCCCACCGAGCTGCCAGCAGTGCTTCCCTCAGGAGCAGGATCAGAGCAGAGAGGGGTCAGACCTGCTCCTGCTCCTGCTCCTGCGGTTTGGTGCTTCCCAAAGTGAAAATCCTGCTCTTTGTTCACGCACCTGCTGCTGGCACAGGGAGAGGAACACCCATTGCAGAGCTGGGGGTTTGTCTCCCACTCATCCCTCCGGGAGCCCCTTGGCACCTCTCATTCCCAAATTCCTGCCCCAGGTGCCAGCAGGGAGAGTGTCCCAGCCCCCACAGAGCCCCACAGCCCTATCCAGTGTTCTCCATCTCACTCAAGGGATAAATTGTTGGCTCTGCCTCGTCACAGCCTCCAGCCCCTGGCAGGAGAGGCTGGGGAAGGTTTTTTCCTTTAAAACAACTCCAGGACACAGTCCTGGTAGGATTCAGAAAGAAACAAGGTCAAGGCCTATTGACATTCCAGCCTTCAATTCCATGTGGAAAGTTTTACAGAGCTTCAGCAGATTCTGCTGGAGTAGGAAACAGTAGAGGAGCCCCAAAGCACAGGAAGGGGGTTAAACACCTGATGGCCTTAGGAGAGGGAGAAATCCTGCACTTAAACATAAAGATGAGATTATAAACAACTCTGTTAACCAAAACTATCTGAAACCTGAGAGGTTTTTGTCACTGCAATCCCAATTTAACTACTTTAGTCAGCCTAACATATTGCTACCAGAAATCTGGGCTCCTTGGAGTCAAACTGCCTCTGCTGAAAAGCTGTGGAGGGCTAAGGGCACTTGCATTTGTCCTGATGTTCTTCTAACAACAAAAGCAGAGAACAGCTGCAAAAAAGTGTCTTGTGTGGTCAGTGGGAGGAGGAGGAGGAGGAGGTGNTCCGAAGTTCTTCACAGAGACAATAACAACAATACAGAAGGTGTGCAATTCCCGGTCTGTGCACAGGAATCTCTGCCCTGCCCTGTCCCTGCGCTGCCCCGGTGGCTCCCGCGGGGGCTCGGGGCCGCTCACATCTCGGTGTCAGCGGGGCTGTGCTGCCGGGCTGAGTGGCCGTTCTTGGAGGACGCCTGGCCCGTCCCGTTCTCCTGGGTGCCCCCGTTGAGGTTCGGGAGGTTTGGCTTCTCCTGCAGCTCCGCTGGCTCCTGCGAGGGCGACATCAGCATCGTGTTCCCCTGGCTGCCGTTCTCCGTGTAATAGGGGTCTTCAGCCTGGGCAGGGACACAAGGGACAGAGTCAGGGAGGGAGAGGGTGGCTGGTTTGGGGCAGGGGCTGCCCGCAGCCCCCGGGCACGAGGGACACACAGCCACAGCTCAGGGCACTGCTCTCGCTGAGGAGAAAGGGAGCAGAGGGTCTGAACCCACGTGGAGCAAGAAAACCACCCAGGAACCAGTTTGTCCTCGTGCACCTGAAAGAGAAGCTGTCAGGTCTTGGTGTTTCCTCCTAAGCAGGTTTTGGAGCCGACCTTGCCTCGGGACAGGACCTCTGCTGGCCACTCTGGCCAAGCAAGGAGCACCAGTGAAAGGAAATGATGGAAATTGTCTGTTTTTCTTCCCTTGCCCTTGCTCTGAGGTGCAGCAGAGGTGCAGGAGTTCAGCTCTGCAGGGCTGGGGGATGCCATAGCCCAGAAGAGCAGCTGCCTCTGGAGGGTCCAGGGCCACCCAGAGCTGCCTCCATCCCCTCACAAGAACTCCCCAGAGGCTGTGCAGCCCTGGGATGGGCACTGGTGATCCGGGGTGGCAATTCCCAACTGGAATCTCCTCAGCACTCTCCTGGCTGTCGCTCACTCAGCCCCTGCTCATGGCTGGGCTGGCCACGTCTCACCTGGAATTGGGGTTGGCACTGCCAGGGGTTTCCGTGCCACTCATTCCCACTGCTGCCAGCATCAGGGACACGAGGCAGTGTCCCTGCCTCTGACACAGGCATTTCCCAGCTGTGTGCTCTGGGAACTCCTTTCTGGCCAGGAAATGCCCTGACGGCCTCCCAGGACACAAGAGTCACTGGGGGGCAGGAATCCTCAGGGTCAGCCTGCCTGGAGAGAGAATGGGAGGATGGAAATAGGAAATTTCTGCCTCTTTCTTTCTTGATATGTTTTATTACCATGGCTGGTGGGGAGAAACAGCCTTTATTACAGCACGGGTACAGACACGGGGCTCAGACAAGGGATGGAGATTAAAGAGTGCCACTTTTAATGACAGATTCAGAGGGTTTCGGTGGCTCTGGAGGGATCTTGCTGGATGAGCTCTTACTGCTGAGCAAAAATAAGTGTTAGACCTGAAGTACGTGTGAGAAAGGGCGGGGGCTGCTGCGGGAGCTGACTTTGGAAGGCAGGAGAGGGTTTTTTTGTTTTGTGCAGTGCCCCTGCCCCTTGCCTCGCCCAGGCTGTCCCAGACTCAGCCCTGACACGGGGCTGGGCTGCCCCACGAGCTGGGCACACACACGGGGGTGGGCACAGAGGCACAGGGGGTGCGGATCCCCCTTTTCTCCCCCCAGGACCCCTCTCTGCTCCAGGCTCCTCTCTACCTGCGGCTCTGCCACCTGTAAGCACTGACCAGCCTCTCTCCGGCGGGGCTCCAGCTGCGCCGCTTCATCAGGAAATATCCCGCCAGCCCCAGGAACGCCAGCAGCAGCCCAGATGTGACCAGGGCGATCAGGGTCTTCTGAGAAGAGCCCCGCTGGCTCCTCGCGCTCTCCTTTTTAAGGGATTCTATTCCAAACTGGAAAAAAAACCCAAAAACAAAACACCAAAGAGAGCCGGGAGTGGGACAAACAGGAAACATTTGCATCTGCTGCACAGGCTTCAAACAATGCTGCTCCTCACCTCCTCGGGACAGCGCACGTAAACAAAGCTGGGCTCTGCTGCCCCGGCTCTGCCCCAGCCCTGGGAGCCCTCACGTCCTCACTGCCTCATTCCCAGCCCGCAGTCTCCCGTGGCACAGGGAATTTTTGTCCTCCGGAGCACTCCCCGGGGTTTAGAGCACCCCTGTGCACGGCTGAGCTCTCTCTGTGTGCTGCAGCTCTGCGTTTACACCCTGAGAGACACTCGGGGCTCAGCCCCAGAGCCGAGGGCAGCCTCAGGGGAGCGCTGGGAGCAGGAATTCACTGATGGCACTGGTCCTTTGAAGGAGCCGAGTGCATCCTGAGAGTTATTGCTGGGGTCTGAACCTTTGCTAAGAAATGCTGCAGCATTTACAGAACCAGTGCAAGCATTTCTGCCCCCATGGGTTGTGTTGGTTCTCTTCATCACAGCCTCACTGGTGGCTGGCTCCAACCACAGATCCCCAGGCTGCTTTGGGTTGGAAGGGACCTTAAAAACCATCCAGTGGCACCCCTGCCATGGGCAGGGACACCTCCCACTGTCCCAGGGTGCTCCAAGCCCTGTCCAGCCTGGCCTTGGGCGCTGCCAGGGATCTCTGCACTGCTCAGGCACCTCCAAACTGGAGGCCAGGTCTCAGCCTCATCTCTCTCATTTCTCCAGCCACATTTTGCAGCTGAATTTGCTGAAGGGATTTACCTCTTCCCAGTGAGACTTCTGGAGCGCGTTCAGCAGTTTGTCAGGATCTGCAGGGTTTGAAACAGGAGAGCACATGACACCCGTTACACACCTTAGACGTGGACATCACACACATTAGATATGTACATCACACACATTAATTACACACGTTAGATATTTACATCACACACATTAATTACACACATTAGATATGTACATCACACACTAATTACACACATTAATTACATACACTAGATATGTACATCAAACACCTGACACACATTAATTACACATGTTAGGTATGTACATCACACACATCACACACATTAATTACATATATTAGATATGTACATCACACACATTAATTACATACATTACACACATTAGATATTTACACTACATACATTAATTACACACATTACATATGTTAGATATGTACATCACACACATTAATTACACACATTGCATCCATTACATCCATACATCCCACACATTAATTACATGCATTAATTACGCACGTTAGATATGTACATCACACACATTAATTACACACCTTAGATACCTACACCGCACACATTAATTACACACATTGCACCCATTCCATCCCTACATCCTACACACTAATTACCCACTCTGCAGCCCACGGCACACCAAAGAGCCCGGCTGTGCCCAGAGGAGCCGAGGCTGCTCCTGGAGGCAGTTCCATGGCTCCAGGGATGCAGCAGCACCCCAGGAGAAGGAGCAGAACTGCAGAGAGGTTTCTCCTGCCAGGATCTGTCTCACAGCCCTTCCCACACGGAATCCCTGACCTGTTCCCCACACCAGGGTCATTATCCATGCACCACAGCCAAGGAACCACCTCCACTGACCTTGCTCTCCTCTGAGGATGAGGAGCAAGCAGTCCCTGTCCTGGCTGGATGGAGTGAGTTTGACCTCGCAGAGGGAGTCCCTGGTGTGGGTTCTATTTTCACACACTGCTTGCCATAAATCCTGTCCCTTGCTCTGTAAAAAGTGTTCCTGCAAAGTTTTCAGAAAGGACAGACATTAAGCAACCAAACCGAGCAATTCTGTGCCTCAGCCGCTCTGGTGGAGGTGCTGTGCTCTCCCATGTGAGGTTTGGTGTCTCCCCTGTGCCCTGCAAAGCTGAGCTGGGTGTCAGACCCTCCCCTCCCACCCCAGCACTGCCCAGAGCCCCAGCACCTGCGAGGTGGAGGTGCTGCTTTCTCCTGTCTTAACTTAATGACAGTAAATTAAATGAAGATATTATTAGCAACTCTTGAAAATGGCATCTAAACAAAGCTAAATTTAGGATCTGAATCTCGTGGCAAGTCTCCCCAGCTTTTGGGCTGGAACAACTGAAGAGCCCTATTGTTTCAGAGTCCCAGGCAGGGGCTGGGAAAGGAGGGAAATAACAAAGAAGCATTGAGCCTTCCTGTTTAGGAAATGTCCTCAATGTTTTTGCTAGGTTGCTGATCAAAGGCTAGGTAAAAAAACCACAAATTTCTCACATTTTAGAGCCGAACTGACTCTGGGGTGTAAGAGGAAGAGGAGTGAGGAGCTGCAGACGTTGCGGGCCATTTTCTGTCTCAGACAGGACAGGCTTACTCCTCGGGGCTGTTTTTGGGCACAGCCAGGCTCGCAGACAGAGCCCAGCGCTGCTAAAACCCTCCTCAGCCTCCCCGAGACCCTCCCAGGTGGGGACAGGGCTGAGCTGTGGCCGTGCCCCCCCCGAGGGACACGGACAGCTCCACCGAGCCCTGCCCTGGGCTCAGTCCCACCGCTGGGGCTGTGCAAGAGGAGACCCCACGGTCCTGCAGGTGCCAGGGGCTCGGTGCCCTCCTCCCTCTGCCCCGGACCCTCCATTCCCCGAAAATCCACTCGAAAATGCAGAACCCCATCCACGGGAGAACAACAAACAAATCATTTTCAGCTGTTTCTGTAGAGCTTGGCTCGGGGGGAGGAAGGCCGAGATGGAACAAGAGACCCGAGTGTGTATTTTCCTTTCTGCGCTGTGGAAAGAACTCATCGGAGTGTCAGAGTTTCCCTTCGCAATTAGCGGCGCCGGGTGCCAGCTGATTGCTCATTTGCCTCGGGCAGGGCCAGCAGGAGACAGGGACACACGGTCCCCGGGCTGCTCCCCTCTAGAACTGCTCTTACCCGGTTCCCAGCCCCAGCCTGAGCCCTGCTCCCGCCCCGGGGTGCTCAGGGGAGGGTTCTGCTGCGGGAGAAAACCCCGGTGGGAATTGGGGGTGTTGGGGTTGTTCCACGAGGAGGGAGGGCTCGGGGTGTGTGAGCTACGGCTCTGCAGGATGCTCTGGGTGCGCTGCGTGCACCCGTTCACACACGGGACGCACAAACCCCGTGCCCAGAAGGGATCAGAGCCCGCTAGATGGCATCTGAGATCGGAATCGCGGGAGTTTCCCTGCGGATTCCTGCTCGAGCGCGGTCCCTGTAAACAGGAACGAGCCGAAATGCCATCGAACCACTCATCTGCAGAGGAGAGCCAAGGAAGGCTCACTCACCCTAAGTGGCGGCAGTGCGGCTCAATGACGAAACTAAAATGATGTATTTTATACAAATTTCACACCCAGGGCATTGTTCTCTCACAAGATTCAGCACCTCTGGGGCAGGCTGTGCCTCCAGTGGGAAAGGTTTCTTTCTCCCGCCCACAGCAGACCCCCCGCGCTGGTATAAATGGCTCATTTTTGGTGCACAAGGCCAAGGACGGTCACAGAAAGCCTGGGATTCCCTCAGGAGTTGATGGGGACACTGAGCAGCTCCTTGCAGTGCCCTGTTTTCTTTCCTAGGGCACTTGGCAAGACAAAAAAAGGCACTTTTGTTCCCAACAGGGAAGAGGAAGAAGAAGAACAAAGGCACCTTCCTGTCAGACGCGGTGGGAGATGCTTTAGAAGCCGAACTGACCCCAGAGCTCAGCCATGAAAAAAAGCAGGATTTATGCAATGGGGAGGTTGTATTTCCCCCGGAACCGCTGTGATCCCTTTGGGATCCACCCCTTTGGGATCCTCCTGGGACCATCTCCTCCTGCATCAGCCTGGCACAGCCCGGCTGCTCTGCCCGAGGGGTGACTGAGGGGAGCTGCCCACCCCAAACAGCCCCCCAGGTGTGGGGTGACCCCACTGCTGCAGGGTGACTGAGGGGAGCTGCCTACCCCAAACAGCCCCCCAGGACTGGGGGTGACCCNCCCCCAGGACCGGGGTGACCCCATTGCTGTAGAGCCCTCTCAGCCCCCTCCTGCTGCCCATTTCCCCCCTGGAGACCCGCGGGCACTCACGCAGGTGCTGGACTTGTTGAGCTGCAGGCAGATGGCTCCGGTGTCCCCCTCGTCCCTGGCGCTGTGGCAGGTGATGGCAGGGAGGGGAGGCTGGAAGGGAGAGCACAGGGGTGGTGTCAGTGCCCTGCTGGGGGCTGGGGGACAATCCAAGCCCCCCGCGGTCCCCCAGCCTCACCTCGGGGCTGTCCCTGGCTCTGTGCGGGGCCGTGGTGGCGGCTGGCACAGGAGGATGCTCCGAGGTGGCCGCAGGGCTCGTCCCGGCCGCCGTGGAGCCCGAGGTTTCTGCTCGGTCCCTGGGCTGTGTCGCGGGGCTCTGGGTGGTGGGGACCCCCGGGCTCCCGTGCGGCCCCAGGGAGGTGCCCGGCACGGACGTGGGGGCTGGGCTGGGCTGGGGGCTCGTCCTCAGCTGCCCGATGAGCCCCGGTGATGTAGGGCTGGTGGCCACGGAGCCGGCTGCGGCTTCAGCTTTGGAGAAATGCAAAGAGAAGGACACAGAGACAGCTTAAACCCTGTGAGCTCGGCGGTGGCATCGCGGTGGCTGAGCTGCAGCACTGATCTGTCACAGCCAGCAGTGGCACAGCGCCTGTGCACTTAATAAATCTAATTATTAACACGAATGCGACCAGGAATCGCAGGGGGAACAAAGGGAGGGTTACCAGATGTTGGTTTGGCACTGCTGCTGTCTCTGGTGTCTCTGGTGGCTGTGGTGGCAGCAGTGGTGGCCCCGCTGGCTGTCCCAGTGCTGCTGTCCCTCGTCCCCATGCCCGTGGCTGTCGGTGTGGAGGTGTCTGTCGTGCTCCCAGCAGCGCAGCCTGAGGGGAGAGGAAGCTCTGAGGGGCTGCTGAACCCCCAGCCCAGCCCTGAGCCCCTCTGGGAAAGCAGAAAGGGTTCAGCTGCTCTCCTAAATCCGCGTTTTCTTGCCACAAACTGGCAGGAAGCCTCGGGGCACATCTGGGAGAGGCTCAGGGATGGAACTTCTCAGCTGGGTGAGCACCAGACTCTGGTGCAGCCCTTGCAGGGGCTCCAGGGCCCTCAGGAGGAGGAGGAGAAGCTCGTTCCTGCCAAACCCACCCCATCCTCAGCTCACTGGTGGATGCACAGCTCTGCACAAAGCTGGATTTCATAGCAGTGTGGGTTTATAATCCTGGGAGGAAAGAATCAAGCCTTGGAAGAGATCACTTGTGTGCCTCAGGATAGATAAGTTGGATTTACAGTTGCAGGCACAATCTCAAAGTAAATAGAAACATTCCCACTGGCTTGGGATCAGCCCTGACTCATGAGTGAAAACATCTTTGGAGGTAAAGCAGAATGTTTGGAGAGTGGTTTGCTGTTCTAACCTAAAGTTTATATATTGCTTCCTGCTGTGTTACACAGATGACACTTGCAGCTCGTCCTTCTGCAGTGAGCCGTGCGAGTCAGTGAAAATGCATTTCTCCTCATTCCTTAACCTCCTCTCTCCCTGAGATCTATTCCCACTTTTAACAAACAGCTCCAGTCCCCACCCCAGGGCTCGTGGTGTTTAAGATTCTTATCCAGGCACTAAAGAGAAAATCATACAGAATGTGTTGTTTCATTTGTAGTGCTGCCCAGGGGAGCCCCAGCTCCAAGAAAAGTTACTTCATCCTCCCAAACCTCCCTGAGAGATGGAGCAGCTCTGGCAGGTCCTGAGCAGCCGCTGGCGCCGGCTCTGGGTGGGATCTGGTGCCAGGGAACGGCACCGGGGCACCGTGAGCTGTGGCACCGGGCACCGTGAGCTGTGGCACCGGGCACCGTGAGCTGTGGGAGCGAGCACTGTGAGCTGTGGGACCGGGCACGGGACGGGCCTGGCAGGAGCTGCTCTGCCTCACGGGGTCAGGACTCAGCTGGGCCAGGTCCCCAGAGCCCGCAGGGTTTGTGGAGAGCAAAGCCCGAGGTCAAGAGCAAAGCCTGAGGTCACTGGGGTTTGTTTTGGCTGTGGGTGGCAGGGGCAGAGCTGCTCCTGCTGTGGGAGGCTGAGCCAGAGGGGAAATGTGGGCTCCAGACTGGATCTGTGGGGCTGCCCATACTGGTACTGCTCATCCCATCCCATCCCATCCCATCCCATCCCATCCCATCCCATCCCATCCCATCCCACCCAGCCATGGCAGGGACACCTTCCACNCCATCCCATCCCACCCCATCCATCCCGCCCCATCCCGGGCTGCAGCTGCTCTGGGGGGCCCTGCTGAGGGCTCAGTGCAGGTGTCTGGAGCTGGAATTCAGGTTCTGGCACCACTTTTGTTTCAGGGAGAGAAGTTACTTCTTCTCCAAGACAATTCAGTTCCAGCTGGTTAAATCACTGAGTTTTCCTGACGACTTTTAGCAAATCAAAAGCAGGAGGCAGGACTGCGTGCCCGGAATAAGGAGCAGCACGGAGCCAGAGCCGGGCTTTACGCACAGCTCCGTGTTTTCGTGGCCACGAGCAGGAAACTTCGCATCAGCAGAACAATGCAGCGCCTGGGCTTGACCTCCCCGAGTGCCACAGCCACCCAAGCACCTCTGAACCGCTCCAGATGTTTGCAAAGCACCAGGGGCATTTCTAATCAAAGCCTTTTCAGCGCTGGATATTGAGATGGAAGCCTGGCTGTTGCTCGGTGTAATTTGGGAGAGGAGCTGTCGCTCTGGATTTCTTTTCCTTGCCTTTCCTGGAGCATGTGCAGGGGCTTTTCCACAAAACATGGATGAGGGTTTTTTTAAAATCTTTGGGCTCATGAGATAAATAATGATCCAGATGTGGGCTGGATAATCCACGTGGTGCTCAGCTAAAGAGGGTTATTTATTGCACCATCCGTTTTTAATGGCTTTGTTAAACTTTGTCAATTTGTTAGGATTGAGGGTTTAGAGTTTAAGCCAAGCTGTTTATTAACCTGGGAGAAATCTTCACCTGGCAGTGCAAGCACATGCAGGAGCAAAACCACGCAGAGATGGGAAAGAAAATTGCACTTCACAGCACCCATTGTGCTCACCCACCTCGGTTTAAAAAGTAAATGGTTTTTTAAAGATATTTTAATAATGGGGCTTAGGAGGGATCTTAGATTGAATAAAGAAAAGGCAACAATATAAATGTTAAACTTGCTCCAAGACTCACCCCTGAGCACTAAGCCAGGGCCACAAAGCAGCTCTGCATGGCAAAGGTTCAGGAAAGAGGAGGAAAGTTTCCATCAGTGGAGCCCAATCCTGCACCCACAGCAAACGAATTGGGGGAGGTGAATCCCAGTGGGAATCTCCGGGCAGGACCTGCACCTCCTGTGCTGATCCTGGCTCAGATCTCTTTTGTTAACCTCTGGCAAACCTTCTGCTCAACCTCTGGCTCCTTGGGCAGCTGACACACAAACCCCGGGCCAGGGGAGCTGCTCCAGCTCTGGCTGTAACAGAGTTTATTCCCAAGCTCCAAGAGCGCTCCAGGAGCTCCAGGGGCTGCGGCAGAGGGATGCCCTGAGCTGGCACAGGGGCACTGCTGGTCCCAGGGGCTGCACAGGAGGGTGGGGAGCCACGGGGTGCAGGACAGGAGGGTACAGGACCATGGGATGTAGGAAAGGAGGGTATGGAAGCATGGGATGTAGGAGAGGAGTTATGGAATCGTGGGATGCAGGAGAGGAGTTATGGAACTGTGGGATGTAGGAAAGGAGGGTGCAGGACCCTAGGATGTAGGAGAGGAGTTCTGGAACTGTGGGATGCAGAACATGGGGGTACAGAACTGTGGGATGGAGGAAAGGAGTTATGGAACCGTGAGATGCAGAACACGGGGGTACAGAACTGTGGGATGGAGGAAAGGAGGGTGCAGGACCCTAGGATGTAGGAGAGGAGTTCTGGAACTGTGGGATGCAGAACATGGGGGTACAGAACCGTGGGATGGAGGAAAGGAGTTCTGGAACTGTGGGATGCAGAAGAGGAGTTGTGGAGCTGTGGGATGCAGAACAAGGGGGTACAGAACCATGGGATGGAGGAAAGGAGGGTACAGAACCGTGGGATGCAGGACAGGAGGGTACAGAACCATGGGGTGTAGGAGAGGAGTTCTGGGACTGTGGGATGCAGAAGAGGAGTTGTGGGACCGTGGGATGCCGAGCCCTGGAGCCGCAGCCAGCCCCAGCTCCCCGCAGCAGCCCCTCCGCGGGCTCCAGCCGGCATTACTCACGCCTTTCCAGCTCCACAGCTCTCAGCCATGTGGCAGGAATTCAAGCGGGTGGAGCCCTCTTCCCTCTGGAAATATCTGATAAAAATCCCTTCCCTCCCCCTTTTCCTTCGCCAGACAGGATGTGGGTGTGGGGCCGGGGGCTGGGGGAGCCCCCCGAGCTGCCACACCAAAGCCCAGCTGCTGCTGCAAGGCTTTCCTTGGGACTGGGGCCTCTCGGGCAGCCTGGGAGCCCGGCACCTTCCCGGGGGTTGGGATTTCTCCTGGCTGGGCCAGCAGCCTCTAAAGGATGTTAAACTTGAGCAGCTGGAAGTTTTAAAGTCTCTTTTTCCTTTCCTGATCTTCAGAACTTTCACAAGTGTTGCAAAAGGAGTGGGAAAGAGAGAGTGCTTGAAAATGGCAAGAAAAGAGATTTTTCTAAAAATCAAGTTTGGCGGAGGTGAATGAAAAATACATAAAAAAGAAAGATGAAAGGTTAAGTGAAGGAAATAAAGTGTTTTCACTGGGTGCAAATACAATCCATGCTCCCTTTTCCATGCTCACTCTGAGCCAAGCACAGGACAGCTCTCCATGAGGTTTATCCATTCCCAATTTTCCAACACAAGCTGCTCACAGCCTCCTCCCAGGAGCTTGGGAGGGTCTGGGGACAGCAGCCCACTCTGCACACCAGGGATGGGTGTAAACCTCTCCCCTGCTCCTTGGAACTCAGGGACAACCCCAAAGAACCAGGCAAAGGCCAGAGCGAGCATTTACAGGGGATTTGCTGCCTCTGAGGTTGGGTTTCCCAGGCAATTTGCTCCTGGCTCTGGATTCCAGAACCCAAACTCCATCCTTCCCACACCACATCCACACACAGCACCTTCAGCACTCCTGCCCCTGCCCCAGGGTGGCACAAGGGGTTTTTCCTATAAAACACGTGGCTTTAGGTGCCCTGGGAGCAGGAGGAGGCTGCTCCCACCCTCAGCAGCGCTGCCAGGAGCAGCTTGAGCCCAACCCCACAGAACTGGGATTTCCATGGGAGTTGCACAACTGGAGCCTTTGATGGATTCTCTGGGATTCCCCACGGAGCTGAGGAACAAGCAGAGCTCCAAGGATGAGCTGCCTGAGGAGGAATCAACCTCCTCCACTTCCAGCCAGGAATATCCTGCAGGGATGCTGGGCATGGGCTGTGCAAGGACACTAGCAGCATTAAACCCCTGCTGCCCAGCAGCTTTGTCCTTCCAAAATCCAAGCTTTTTATCACTTTTCCATTGCTTTTGCTTTGTACAAGAGACTCGAGGTTTGAAACTCAAGGTTTGCACCACACCTCTGTCTCACACCCTCGCTCAGTTCAGCCCAACCTCATGGTCCTGAATGTCATTTCTCTCAAATAAAATTGGATTTTTTTCAATTCCTGTAAAATTAACACAGACTGGGGGGTCAGCCAGCAGCTCAGGTGAACAATTTACCTGGGCAGCCAGGGGAACATGAAAGGAGCTCCATGAAACAGGAGAACAAAACCCAGCGAATTCCTGCAATGGATCTCGTCGCTCACATTCGTGTGAGTAAGAAAAAAATTACATTTGAGGAGACACCCGCAGGCTCCTGGCTCCTGTCCCAGCACACCAGGCAACACACAGAGTGCTGCTTCACTTTTTTAGTCCTTTTTTATTACCTCATGGTTGTTGGGTTTGGGACAAAAATGATAATATTTCCCTAAAATATAACCCTTTAAAAAGCAGTACCTAGAGAAAACCTCGGTGCTGCTTCACATGATGAATATTTGAAGAGCTGCAATAGGAGATTTTAATATTTATGGAGATTCATTTGATTTTCAGCAAATGTTTAGTTCCAACCACAAAACAAAAGTGTGGCTCATTTACACCAGCGCGGGCTGAGAGACAGCTCGAGCTGTGGCTGCACCCTTTGCCTGCTGCATTCCCATCCCCTCGAGTTATCCAGAATTTCCAGGGAGTTTAGATCCCCATTCCTGTCCTTTTCAGAGTTTTTTCCCCCAGCACATGGCTGTGAGCGCGTTGGCTGTGATGCTGACGCTCTGTAAAATGTCACCGCGGGGTTTTTGGGTGGAATTTGGGCGGAATTTAGGTGGAACTGCAATCCCAAACTCCTGGAGGAGCATCTTCCCCCCGAGCTGCTGCTCCCAGGAGCTGCCCCGTGCCCTGTCCCCGGTGTGAGCTGGGGTTTGGGGGTGTCACTACTCACCAGCCAGCCCCAGCACGCAGACGGCGACGCTCAGGAGCTGCCCCCACTGCATGGCTCTGAACATTCCCAAGGGCAGCGTTCCCCTTTCCCGTTCCCTGCTCCCGGATCTGCAGCGGGATCCGGCCGGGACAGCGCCGGGCTCCTCAGTCCTGCAGCAGCTCTGAGCTCATGCAGCTTGGTTGGAGTTCAAGCCTTTGAGATCACTCACTTGTGGGGTGGGTTTCTCTTCAGGGGTTGTGCTTGTGGTTCGGGACTGCGAGGTGGAGTTTCTCCGCTTTGATTTCCCAGTTTTATATAGTTCATGGCAACCTCACTATCACTTAGGTAATTTTCTCCTCCCCACTTTCCTGCCAGCAGCTTCAAAACAAACAAAAGATCAGCCCTCTCCCCAGCAAAGGATCCCAAAGGCTCGCCGGGATTAACTCTTTCCTGAGAGCTGCTGCTTTCCTGTCCAAGGGAAGGCAGGGACACAGCCTGATGCAGCTGGAGGCAGGGATTAGAGCCCAGCCTGCAGCTGAACTTCCCTCAAAGCACAGCAAACACAGCCCGAGGAGAGCAGGGACGTGGAGAAGCCCCAGGTCCAGCCCAGCAAACCCCGAGCGTGGTCCCAGCACCGTGGAGAATGGAGGAATGCTGAAAATGGGCTTCAGAATCAGAAATTTTCTCAGCAAATTAAGCAAGGAACTGAAGGATGCGAAATCATCGCTGACCTGAAGAGAAGTAACTCCATTAGCTCCACTAAATTGACTCCAGTCAAACTGGGAGCGTGGGTGAGATGGGTGAGAGGAGGTCTGGGGGAGAGGAAAACCCACAGGATAAACTTGGGTGTTAAAGCTGGAGCAGGAGAGGGATGGGAGAGCAGTGACTGCCCCAAACTCACTGGGAATTCTCTGTGGGAACCTGCAAACAGCCCAGAACACTGACTGCAGCTTTGGTACCAGGCTGGGCCTCACCCAGGGGGAACTGGGCTCTGGTTCTTCAGTGGCTGCACTGCAGACACACGTGGGACCAGCCCAGAGGGGCAGGATGAGGGATGCTCTGCATCCTCACGTGGGGTTATCCATCCCTGGAATGTTCCAGGCCAGGCTGGATGGGATTCAGAGCACCGTGGGATGGTGGAAGGTGTCCCTGCCCATGGCAGGGAGTGGAATTAAATGATGCTTAATATCCCTTCCAACCCAAACCATTCTGGGATTAAAATTTTGGCCTTTGGGTATTAAAAAAAACCCAGATGAACACTTGGGAAACTCAGCTCCAGTTCGGTCTTAATTCCATCTTCTCTTTTACAGCTGGATGATGAGGTGACTAAAGGAGTCATTGGGAACAGGAAATCGAAAAATGAGGTGGACAGGAAAAAAAGCTGTGGAAAGAAGGATGAGGAAGCTCTTACTCAATGATTGTCTTTTTGTGGATGCTCCTGTAACGCTTTTACAGTCACAGAATCACAGAAACTGGTTTGGGTTTTAAGGGACCTAAAAACTCATTCCAAGCCCCTCCCCTGGGCAGGGATGGCCATCATTTGGCTGCAGCCAGGAAAGGATTAAAATACACAAAAAAAAGGGTTAAGATGGTGTTACCTACAAAGAAATCCTCAAATAGTATTTCCACATTTATTGTAGGACAGAATTCCAGTAGCTTTTGCTTTTAGCCTAGAACAGGAGCTGGATGAGATGATGTTTAAATGTCCTTTCCAACTCAAAGCATTCTGTGATTCTGTGGCAGGAAAATGTTTCTTGGAAGGAAACATCTGCAGCTCAGCAAAGGGCTCCAACATCTATATAAAGATTTCTGTTATGTTCAGTAATCTGGTACTGACTGACAGAGACACACAGCTCTATTAAAGGCCAAAGTACCCCAGTAAAATGTGGTCTAAAACCTGAGTGTGGGCACAGCCCTGCTGGCTCCAACAGCCCCCACCACGAATTTTCCCTTTTTTCCTCCCTCAAACACACTCACACACATCGGGAAGCGCCTGACTCAGTGTGTAACCAGGTTTTACATTGCATATCAGCCCAGAAAATGAATTCAGAGATGAAATGTGAAAGGCAGAGTGAGACAAGAGTCTTATTTAAATAACAGATATGTTTTTGTCTATGAAAGTGAGAATTTGGGTTGAGTAACACAACTGAAAATCAGAATGAGAGAACCATGGGAAGGTTTGGGTTGGAAGGGATATTAAAAATCATCCCATTCCACCCCTGCCATGGTCAGGGACACCTTCCATAGCCCAGGCTGATCCTGGATGAAAGAAACCAGCGGGATCATCCGGGTTTGGCTGCTGGGTTTGTTTCACGTCTCAAAACCAGACTGAAAATAGAGAGCTGGACTAAAAATAGGCTGTGACCGGGGTCTGGCAGATACCGCGCACGGGAAGCTCGTGGGTTTGGTTTCCAGTGGAAGCTGGTTTGGGTTGGAACGTCATTGCCTGT
Source organism: Pachycephala philippinensis (assembly GCA_013397055.1). Taxonomy (NCBI): domain Eukaryota; kingdom Metazoa; phylum Chordata; class Aves; order Passeriformes; genus Pachycephala; species Pachycephala philippinensis. The sequence continues at coordinate 255,219 of VWZT01002849.1, forward strand.
GTCAAAGATGTGGGATTTCATTCCTGTTTATGCGCTATCCATGTCAGACCATCCCACAGAACTCCTTTTGGGATAGTGGCTCAGCTAAGCACAGGGAAATCCAACATTTCCTCAAAGGAAGAGCCACAAAACCACAAAATAAGTGGCTTATTAAGATTATTCTTTAACTGACGGCACTCAGAGGATTTCTGTGGACAGATCTAGAGGTGCTTCCATCCATCCATCACACCACTCAGGGGTCTGAGCCTGGTCATTCCTGTGGCCCAGGAACTGCTGTGCTGGACACACGGCACGGGGTGGTGGCAGTGGCACCCTCCTTCCCCCCACAGCTGACAAAAAGCTGACCCAGCCTAGCAAGGAGCAGGCCAGGCTTTGTTGTTGGATGTTTCTGTGTGCACACTTCCAAGCACATCCTAAACATCCCAAATACCCAGCTGTGACCAGGCTCTTCAGCTATTCCTATTTATTCCGTGAGTGGGACACAACACCTTTCCTCATGGACACAGCTCTCCATTTAAACCTGTTTAAAGCGACTCGAGCGTGTCGCGAGCGAATCCTGCAGAATTATTTCCTTTCTCTCAGAGCCCTGACACCTTTTTATAGCCAGGAACTGAAAGACCACAACGAGGAACATGCCCTTGAATTATCTCGCAGCACTCAGCATCAGCTGTATCAGGTTAACAACGCCTGAGCCAATTCCAAGCAAACATTTACGGGATCAAGTGTCCGAGTTTCGTACGGAGCAGCGATGGAGGCTCATTCACATGGGCTGGGATCCTGTCCAAGTGTTCAAGGGTGATTTAATTTAATTGTGAATGATGCAATAGACATATGGCTGGAAGCTATATGCCAGGAAACATGTTTTCTATAAGTATTTTAGCAGGCAGATGGCACACAATGGTTTCGGTGCAGTCATTTCCTCACCTCTTAAAAGTTACTATTTCGGACAGATGAAATAATCCCATTCCCACCGTCCTCCCCAGGCACCAGCGCTGCTGCCCCAGAGGATGTGCAGTGTTAGAGGGCTATTTCTGTGCAAAATCACATCAAATAAATCAACCTTACACCCACCTACCCACTGCCATTCACGAGTTTCAAAGCATTTTAATAACTTTCCCCTTAAACTGGAGTGAGTAATAACTCTTTGCAGCACTTCCAGAGGCACGTGGAAGCGCTTGGAGCAGGGCCACGCCACGGGAAAACCCCAAAAGACACGAGTTCTGCATCCCAGCCCTCAGCCCTAGCAACCAAACTGCACCATTCCCAGACTGAGCTGCCCTTCCTGGAAATGGCAGCCCCTCTCCCACATCCAGCACGCTCAGCCCCCAAAAACTGCTGGTGGAGGAGGAGGAGGAGATGCTGCAGGAGGAGATGCAGCTTTTGGGAATGGTGGGCAGCCAGAGCAGAGCATGGAGCTCTGCAAATAAAATGGGATTTAGTGAAGTTTGGGTTATTTCTCCTCATTAAATGCTGTTGGGATCACATCTGCTCTGGGCTAGGAGGAGCTGCAGCACCAAATCCTGCCCAGGGCTGAGCCAGGGCAGCTCCTGACCCTGCAGGAGGACACAAACTGCTCTGAGCAGGCAATTCCTGAGGCATGAACTGATGGATTCATCTAAGAAAGGGCAAAGAGCTCCAAAGCTGCCCTGATGGTATCATCCTTCTCGTGATTTCCTGAAAAACTTGTCATCTATTTGTTTTAATGAGCTTCGATTATATTGTAACTCTTGGGGCAGGAAATGCTTCCTTCAGTGGGGCTTCAGGAATCCATCCCGAGCCTCCTGCCAGGGCATCCTCTGTGGGAAGGCAGCTCTGGAGAGGTGGTGGCTGCAATTTCTGCTCCAGAGCATCCTGAAGAGCCCTGGCAGTGCCCTGGGCACGCGGCCCTCCTGCACAGGAGGGTCCTGGGGGCACTGGAAGGTGCTAAAACATCTCCCTGAATCCTTCTTTTTTTCTCCTCCAGGCATTCCCAGGACTTCAGTGAGAACCAGTCCCCTCACAGCGCCAAAGGCACAATTTGAGGAGTTTTTAGATGAGTTTTTAGATGAGTTTCGTGCCTGCTGTTGGATTTTCTTGTTCCCTCTGCTGCCACCCTTGCCGCGCTGGGGAGGCTGCGGGGCTCCGGCACGGGCAGATATCATCCCCACAGACCGATATCATCTCCACAAACCTCCTTCTTCCCGTCTCAAATCCAGCAGGGATTCCTTTCCAGGACAACAAAGGGCTTTATTTAGCCCTGCTGCTGGGGCAGCCGGCGTGGTTTCCTGCCCGTGCTGCTCCATGTGCCACCAACCATTTCCAGGTCACGCCAGCAGCTCCGTGCCCATCCTGTGCCAGAATTCCTCTCTTCCCACCCAAACTCCCATTCCTGCGGCTGGGAAAAGCATCTGCTCCCTGCAGGCTGCTGCCTTTGCCCCTTCTCGCCTTGTTTTTCGAGGCAATTCCTCCCGACTCGTTCCACCCCCGGTGCTGCTGCAGGAAAATATTCCTCTGGGGAAGAGTTCCATGGAAAAACACTTAAGTGCCTTGATTTACATCGCAGCCTGCCCCTTAAACCGGGATTAAAGACCTGGGAATGGCCCACAAAGCGCTGAGCACACAGAAGGCAGTAAATGAGCGCTGCCTTGATTAGATTTGAACCAACAGTCTTGGAGTAAAAGTTTCAGGCATAAAACTCCAGCGATCTCTCCAGCAGATGGTTTGCCTGACTGGAGCCGTGTGTGCACTTCGTATTTACTTTATTATTTGAAGATATTGATTTTAGCAGAATGATCATACCGAGCAATTTGTTTTAATAGAGCACTTTTATTAACAGTGTGTTAGAGCTGCAGCAGCCATGCATCATTTTTCTTTTCTTTTCTTTTCTCTTTTTTTAAGATTTCCAAGAGCTTTTTGGGATAAAATGTGTGATCTGCAGAGCAAAAATCTGAGATTCTGAGGGGTTTTTTCAGCTGTTTCTCTCGGAGAAATGACTCTGCTGTGTGTAAGTGGGTGAGCAGTGGCTGTGCAAGAGGGTGATAAATAGCAGAGCACAGTTAAATGCAGTTGCAAGGGTTACGAAGAGGCAAGAATTTGCTCAAGTTAAAAAAAATAAAATATATATCTATATATAAACCACATATATATGAATTTTAATTCTAAAACCAATATTTTAATTGCTATCCTGTCCCTGGAAGTGTCCAAGGCCAGGTTGGACAGGGCTTGGAGCAACCTGAGATAAAGGAAAGTGTCCCTGCTCATGGCAGGGGTGGAACTGGGGGATTTTTAAGGTTCCTTCCAACCCAAACCAGTCTGGAATTTTATGATAATCCCTCGGGAAGAGTAAATATATGAGTTACCCATCTCTGCAGGGTGCAGCTGGATCCCTGTGTGCCATCAGATGCACCAAGAGTGATTTCAGGCCGCTCTCTCAGTGCGTTGAGGTACCGAGATATCCTCAAAACCTGCTTTTTTTTTATTTTTCTGGAAATTTCCCCATTAATTTGAATGTACCAAAATTAGTTGAATATACCAGGAGCAAGAAGGAGCTGCAGGAATGTGAGAGAGCAGAGAGGGGAGGACAGAACCAGTCACGTTCCTGTCCCCATCCATCAGTGCCCAGGACAGTGCTGGAGTCTCATTAACCTGATTCCATTGACTGCTTTCCATCGCTGCCCCCTCCAAAAGCTTAACTGTAATAAACAGCAGCACCACAAAACACCGATAAAAATCATTAAAGCGTGGGTCTCGTAATTCAGGGCGAAGATTGGCTCCTCCATCCTGATCTGAAGCCCGCTAATTGCAATTTATTTCCCCCGTTTATGGATGTCATAGGAACATGGGAGCTGGATCTATGGCTGGGGCTCTCCATCCATCGCCAGCCCTGCACCAAGTCCCAAGAGAGCAGAATCTGAGCTAGATGAGATGTTTAATTTAATGTTTAATTCCAAATAAATGCTGTTTGCGATGCTGCTCATTCTGAGTGCAATTATGGGATCGTGGGATCGTTCAGGTTGGAAAAGAGCTTTGAGATCATCGAGCCGAACATTCCCCAGCACTGCCAGTCCCAGCCACGGCCCCAAGTGCCACATCCACTCATCCTTTAAATCCCTCCAGGGATGGGGACTCTTTTCCAATTGGACCTTTTCCAATTCTCGACCAAACTTTTGGTGAAAAAATGTCTCCCATTGGCTGCTTTTATGTGTTTAATTTATTGTCTTTACAAATACACTTCAAATACAACCACCTGATGGGTTGCCTTGTTGATCCCAAGTTTACACTCGCCAGAAGCCTGGCTGGCTCCTGCTGAGCATCCCCTCTGCCCAGGGAATTAGGGAAAAAAAAATCTCATTTTGTTTCCAGGGAGATCCCCCCCTCCAGCTGTAATTCCTGCAAAGGAAGTACAGCCTAAAAAAACCCCAACTTTGGTGGCGTTTCTCGGAGAGAAACCAAAACTGTAATGAGGAACTAAGGGAACGGCTCTGACTGTGAGTAAACCCCAGCTGAGTGCCAGGTGCTCCTGGAGCATCGGAGACGTGGAGCTGTCGGTGGCAGCGATGAAAGGCAGCTCGAGCAGCTCCAGGGGAACGGGGCTGCACAGGGCTCCTGGCTCCACCCTGGCAGTTGCTGATAATAAAGTGCTGCTGTTTTCTACCTGGGAAATGAGGTCCCACAGGGACGAGGCTTTCCGTTTTTCAAAGGAGGATTTGTTCAAATACAGGGACGGGAGCATCCTCGGTCATTACCAGCTCCTGCTGCTCCTGACCCACTGCTCTGGAAACCGCCAGGGCCCGCATTCCAAACCTCCTTTTGTCTGCAGTTTGAAGTCGTGTCCTTGTTCTTAGGAGCGATAAATAAAAAAGAAACAGAAATCTGAGAGCCACTTCTTTGGTTGTCTCCTGAAGAGAAGGATGCAACAGCAAAACTATTTTAGCTGCAGTGCCAGCTGACCTGAAAAAATGACAGGGCTCTGCTAACAGTTAGGAGCTCACAGCTAAATTCAGGCACCGCTTATTTATTGATGTGTTTGTACAATAGGAGTGGCTGGGAAGGCTGCAGACTCCCAGGTACCTTCTGATGGCTCATAATAAGCGCAGACAACACAGGCCGACGGTGAATAATAGAACAAAAAGCTTCCAGGATCACTGGGAATCAAAGCGCATATGGAAGTAGATGGTATCCAGTGAAACCTCCTGGGAAGGGGAGCGAGGGGCGGCCAGGAGGAGGTGGGACTCACGGGACAGTCCCATTAAATGGGAATATCCCACAGAATTACCATTTAAAATCACAGTGCTGTTTTACCCCGTGAGTTACGGTGTGTCTCACACAGGGCTGGGGAGAGGGTCCGACTGAAGACACACTGAGAGTGGGTTTGGATGGAATATTGGGAATAAATGGTTCCTGTGAGGGTGGAAAGGCCCTGTATTTCTGTGATTCCATGATTCCATGAAAAGGCATCCAAATCGCGGGCACCATCCCGAACCTTTCCTCTCAGTACTGTGGCGATCTATGGTGAAAAAATATATTTATGAGAGAATAAAAAACGCATTAGAAATGACCAAGGTGCAGAACTTCCAGCAGGAACAGAGAGCTGATGACTCTGGGCGTTCCCAGAGCAGCTGGAAGGGTTTTAGGCCCAGGAGGAGCTTTCCAGGCACAGCCCCTGTGCCCCCTCCATGCCCAGGATGGCCCCTTGGTGGCCACAGCGGGGTCACGGGTGCTGTTTGGTGTGGCTCTGGCCCCTTGGTGGCCACAGCGGGGTCACGGGCACTGCTCAGTGTGGCTCTGGCCCCTTGGTGGCCACAGCGGGGTCACGGGTGCTGCTCGGTGTGGCTCTGGCCCCTTGGTGGCCACAGCGGGGTCACGGGCACTGCTCAGTGACACTTTGGCCCCTTGGTGGCCACAGCGGGGTCACAGGTGCTGCTCGGTGTGACTTTGGCCCCTTGGTGGCCACAGCGGGGTCACGGGCGCTGCTCAGTGTGACTTTGGCCCCTTGGTGGCCACAGCGGGGTCACGGGCGCGGCTCGGTGTGGCTCTGGCCCCTTGGTGGCCACAGCGGGGTCACGGGCGCTGCTCGGTGTGGCTTTGGCCCCTTGGTGGCCACAGCGGGGTCACGGGCGCTGCTCGGTGTGACTTTGGCACAGTGGGAGGACTGAGGGAATTCACACGGGGAGTTTGGAACGGGGAATGCTCTGAGCTGACAGTTTTTTCCACCTAAAAGGAGTTTTCCTGCGATCCTGTGGGACACAGCTCGCCCCAGCCCCATCTGTCATCGCAGGGAGAGGCTGGTGATGGGAAGTGATGCCGCATTGTTTAGAGAAAGCTCTGGGGTGGCAAAGGCCACTCGATCGATCCGGGCTGGCTGAGGCTCCATCACTTACCAGGAGTGCTTCAGAGAGAGCCTTGGAAATGCAAACCCCGTCCTGGGACCTCTCCGGGCCGGTTTCCGATGGATTGTTACAGGTTTGCAGGCTTGTTTTTGTGGAGGAGAGGAGGTTTGTTTGCTTTTCCTCCCCCTGGAGTTTAACCATCATCTTTTCTCATTAGGAGGGTGGCAGGAGGTCAATAGAGGCTCCAATTCCTCTGTAATTTGGAAGGGAAATTTCCAGAGCTGCAGTGCCCGGGGCACCTTGCACAGGGTGTTTGAGAGCGAACTCCGGACCCCACAACCCCTTCCCTGACCAGCTCCTTCGTTAAACACAAAAGCTCTAAAATTGCCCAGGAATAAGGGATAATTGTGTCTCTGCTGTTCACTGGGATCAGCCCTGCTGCCTCCGTGGTGCCCCAGCCACTGCTTGTGGAATTTTATCACCGAGCACAGGAACAAAGGACAGAAAACCTCCCCAGGCAGGGTTTGTCAGCCTGTCCTACCCAGAGCACGGGTCGAGAGCTGCCTCCCCTCCCTCTGCTTCCTCCTCCTTGTCATCCCTCTTTCTGCCTTTTGATTTCCTTAATTATTTTGGAATCTGGAGAATAATCCGCCGTCAAATCCTGCAGAACAAATTGAACGTCAGGTTTCCAAACCCTCCCGATAAAGCAGATGGCATCACACGCCCGTGAATCTCCTCCCAGCTTCCAGAGCATCCAAAAGCTGACAGATTATCCATTAACGGGCAGATTAATCCGGAGCTGCACAAACAGTGGGAAGGAAAATACAGCTTTTGTCTCCATAACAGGGAAGAGGAGCTCTCTGGTGTGGGCAGCTCATGGCAGAGGGGCAGCTCCAGCCGTGAGGAGCTCGGGGAGCAGAGCCCTGGGCAAGGGGAGCAGCCCAAGCCAGAGGCATCCTCCTTCCCCAGGGGGCCAGGAGAAGAAAAATAACCTTGTACTGGGAAGGGCAGGGCTGATTCTGGGTGTTCCTGGTTGCTTCTCTTCCCTTTCCAGCATGGATCCTCTCCCCGTTCTATTTCCCGCTGGCCATTTTGGCCAACTCTCGTTGTCCCAACAGCAGCCAGCGCTGCTTCACCGGCCACCTCACAGCCCAGTGGAGGATTTTTGGTGTTCTGTGAGCAGGCAGGGCCCCCCCAGTGCAGCCTCAACGCCATCCCCTCTCCTCCCTGCCACTGATTTGCTTGGCAGGTGTGAAATATTAATTGCCTCACATGGGAGCTTGGCTCACTGTCTGTCGCGTTTGACTGAAATATCATTCTCTGCTGCAAATATAATTACTGGGGGTCTGGATTTTAAAAATAGCCTCTCGCCTGTCTGTTAATTAGGAGCCACGCTTTGCTACACAACGAGATATTTTGGTTAATTATAAAAAAGAAAAGGACAAATTTGTCACGTCTTTTGTTTTCGTTCCGCCGCGTCTCCCGGTGGCAGCGGAGGGGAGCTGTGATGGAGCTGCTCAGCCGACAGCACCAGATGTCCCCCCCAAAAACGGGGAGGGGGCCGGGGCTGCTGGGGTCTCACAGCTGAGGGGGTGCTGCTGCCTCCCCTCGCCGCAGAGGAGTTTAAACAAAGGGAGGAAAATTCAATCAGAACCCAGAGCTTCGCTCGGATCCTCCCCACGATGTTCAAGGAGCCTCGTTGAAACCCCTGATTTATTCCTGTTAAATGTGAGAGGAGCTGAGCTGAGGCAGCTCCAGCACCCAGCAGAGCCTCTCCTGCCCCTCCTCGGGCTGCCACCACGGCAGAGGTGACACAGTGACACAGCTCCATCCTCTCCCCATCCTTCCCAAACTGAGAAATTCCATCTTCTCCAGATTGCTCCCACCACTCCCCACACCCATCCCTGGTTTCTTTCTTCAAAAGAAGGAAAAAAAAGCCCTTTCCAGTGCAAATGGAGGAGATGAGTTTGGGACTGGCGGGGGAGGGGGCTCCCCTCGGCCTCGTGTGCTAATTAACAATGTGTTAATAAACCTGCACGAGGCTGAGGATCAATAGAGGTGCTGCAGAGGGGAGGGCCAGGGGTGGCTTTGTTGGCCATGGAATCCCACGGAATGCCCAGTTCTTGGCTTATCCTGGACACAAGGCACCGTTCTGGTTAAGAAAACCCATTTTAGCACATTTAAGCTGTGGCAATAACCAGATCATCCCATGGTTTTAAGGATGGGCTGTGCCATGAGGGCACAGGGAGGGTGAGGAGGAGCCAACAAACAGTGGGAATGTACAGAAATCCACCTGTTCTTGGTGCCAGGGATTCCCTCCTCTTCCCCCAAGCTTTGGTCCTGCGTATGTTAAAGACCAGCAGCTCTGCTTTGCCCTAAAATGCACTGATAGACTGGTTCCTAATTATTTATGTAATTATCCAGCGTTTCAAAGAATCCATGATAACAGCTCAAATTGATGTATTAAACAAGCATAATAATTATTCCAACAATATTGAATGGCTGTTCTGTCAAATAATCATTTCATAGAGATGAAGAAAGCGCTCAGAAGCAGCGCCATAATTCAGGATGCTTCCAGATAAATGTCACAAAAGTCCCACATCCTGTTCATGGAGACAGGCAGAACTTTCTGTATGGAAAATTAAATATGTGTATTTACATATATGAGGGTATCACAACAGCCTGCAGAGGCCCAAATTTCATTCCGAGTCTCCCCTGAACCTGAGTCTTCCCTCAGTAGTAGGCACTGGAATTCTTACTATTATTATTAAATAGTAATAGTAATAG
>VWZT01002849.1:266935-278689 GCA_013397055.1 Pachycephala philippinensis
AGCCCCGGGGACAGGGATAGGGCCGGGGTCCCAGGGCGGGGGGCACGGAGCGGGCATCGCCCCCAGGGTTCGGAGCTGTGCCCTGGGGACCCGGGGCCGGCAGCAATCGAGCTCCGCCGTCATCAACAGCGTGCATAAATTATCCCTGTAATTACAGCACGCGCGCAAATTGCACCACATTAATCACTACAGGACGCTAATTGCCGCACCCACCGCCCCAGCCCCGGGGGGAGCCCCCTGCCAGCCCCCCTCCGCCCACACCCCCGGGTTCTGCTGCTGGTTTAACCGGGTTCCATCCCCTGTTTGTCGCGGGGATGTGAGAGGTTCTGCGGCAGGACGGGCTCCCCGGACACCCGGGATTAACCCTGCAGGTGCCGCTCCCCGGGAATTCGCCCTCGTTCCCCCCGCGGAGCCGCTCGTTCTAACGAGGCTCTTTGTGTGCGTGCTGCTGGCTGCTCCCGCGGCTCCGGGGCCGTAATTGCGGTAACAGATGCTGGGGGAGCGGAGTTCCAGTCCGGGAGCTCTCGTCCTGCTCATTACAGCCTCCGCGAGCGGCCACTTGCACCCCAAAGCTGCTGGCTAATGAGCCCCGCTCGGCGGCCAGCAGCAATTAATCCTCCAGCACCTCGGCTCGGGCTTGATAAATGCAAAGCCAGTGAGTTAAAGCAAAAATAAGTGAAGGGAGAACCCTCGTGAAATCCTCCTCCGCAGGGCAGCCACGACGATGCCGGGCTGTGCCATCGCGGGGAGTTATCCGTGTATCCCACAGCCCGTTCCCTGTCCCAGCCAGCTGCGGTGCTCCAGAGGGTTCATCCCCGAAACACACGGCGAGGAGGGATGGAAAAGCCTCCCGTGTGGGAACGGGAACCTGTGCAAATGCCCTCAGGAGCTCAGGGCAAGGAGCAGCTGCGATCTGCCAAAGCAGGCGGAAAATGGAAGAGATTGTTTTACAAACACGGGCAGGGCACGCAGGCCTGAGCACACACCTGGGCAGGCACCCGGCTGCCAGGGTCCCCTCCGGTCCCTCAGGGTCGGAGCAGCGTTTTTCTGTGCTGGAAGGAGAGGATTTGCAGCGCCTCGGTTCTCAAATCCCCTCTGCCAAAGGCCGCTTTCATCCCCAGAGCAGTGAAAGGCAATTGAGGGGGACGTGAGCTGAGCTTTGAGCTGCAGGGGAGGTCATAAAGCACTTGAAAGTCTCCTTCCCTTCCAGGTCAGTGCTTTGCAGACAGGTCAGGGATCCACCTGCACGTTTAACCCCTTTTTGAAGTGAGAACCCCTCGTTTTCAGGGCTCAGCAGAGGTGGGAAAGCTCGGTGCACTTCAGAGCATGGCAGGAGCCCCATGCCTGCGGTTCGCAGTGGATTTTTCTGCTCAAGACTTGTCCTGCAGCTGAACCGAGTTCACTGAAGGTGACACAGCTGCAGAGGGGTGGCTGTGGCGGTGTGACCGTGGTCAGGATCCCTGCTGGAGGGCAGAGCTTCAAACGGAGGTGAAGGTGCTGACAGCAAACACCCGGGAGCGGTGCAGGGCGCAGGGTCATCTGCCAGGCAGGTGTCAGACATTCCCAGAGGTGCTCCAGGGATCTTCTGGCTTTCTTCACCCACCAGGCCTGAATACATTTCCTGCCGTGGGTTATAAGAATTCACTCTTACACTCTAATTTAATGAGGTGTCTTAAATGTGGATTTAATCACAGCATTAAGGTAACGGTCACCGCGTTCAAGCTGCAGAGTGCAAACATCTCTCCTGAGCAGACAGCTCTGCTGCATCCTTATTAATCCAAAAATCATCTCCATATTAATCACTCCACAGATTATTACTTTACCCGTATCCATTACCAACCTGCTAATCCTCCAGCCCGTGCGCTGGGGGCATTGGCTCCCCACCGGCAGCTCCTCCGCCGATGGAGGGAGGGAATTCTGCCTTGGGAGCTCCCCACAGAGCTCCCCACTCCACAGCTCCCCATCAAAAGGCACTCAATTCATTAGTGTGTGTGTGTAAATGAGGTGTTTGTTTGAGACCTGCAATTAGCACAGCGCCGGGCCGCTGCGGACACATTTCTGCACCCTCCCCTGTGCCAATACACACCGAGCTCCAGCAGCTCCTGCTCCGACAGGGATTCAGGGAATTGCAGATCTCCAGAGGGTGATTGGCCTTCTAGAAACACTGATCTCTTTTATTCACCTACAGCAGGTGAGGTGAACCCCGCCCTTTAGCTTGATGAGAGTAGCTGGCCAGGGCCATCACTCCTCACTCCCAATCCTTCTGGAAACATCAGCCCATCCTCCTGCTTCTGCCTGTGCAGGAAAGCAGGCCAGGCCACGCACAGAGCAACGCTTTGAGCTCCCTCCCAGAGTGGATTGGAGCATTGCTGGTGCTTGATCTGTTTGTTTGGTGCATTTGTTCCGTGTGACTTGCCTTGAGCCACGTCCCTCCCAGGAAAGGTGCTGGCACGCTGACCCGGGCTTGTCAAAGGCTAAAATGCTATTTGAGCACATATAAAATATGCATGAGGTCCGTGACCCAGGCTATAAACCCCTGTACAGCCCGAGGCGATGCCTTTGTGGGGAGCTCAGAGACGTTGCAGGTTCCCGCTGCAAAAATCAAATGAACGTCAAAAGAATCCTGAAAAACGCGTGCGAGAGCGCCTCTCCCCCTGAGATCATCCCCACGCTTCCCTTTGTGAAGGCTGAGCACGGCAAAAAAAGAGGAACTTTTAAGCATTTCTATCTTCTCCTCAAAGCTCAGCCTAATTGAGTGCGAACAAAAGAGAAAACGCTTTCTCCTCTGCAGGCGGGCGGCGGCGGCTGGAGCGGAATGACAATTCCAGCCGTGAGGAGACAGCCGGCTCCGGCAGCCCTGGCATCACCCGGCAGCTCTGCCACCCACCAGCACCTCGGCACGAGGGGGTCTGTGTGTCCAGAGCCAGCTCCGGCAGCTCTGCCCGTGTGCTGGTGGCTCCTGGACCACCACTGCCCCCTAAACACGAGGGGTCCGTGTGTCCAGAGCCAGCTCCGGCAGCCTTGCCCACATCCTGGTGGCTCCTGGACCACCACTGCCCCCTAAACACGAGGGGTCCGTGTGTCCAGAGCCAGCTCCAGCAGCTCTGCCCGGCATCCCAGAGACCCCCGGCCATCTCCCACCACCTAAGCATGAGGGGTCCGTGTGTCCAGCCCTGCAGAGCAGAGGACTAAGGAATGCTTTAATCCCTGGTGTTTCTGCAGTGCCTTTCAACCGAGGCTCTCAAAATAGAATTAAACCACCCAACACCCTGGCACAGGGTGCCCAGAGCAGCTGGGGCTGCCCCTGGATCCCTGGCAGTGCCCAAGGCCCAAGGAGCACCCTGGGACAGTGGGAGGTGTCCCTGCCCATGGCAGGGGTGGCACTGGATGAGTTTTAAGATCTCTTCCAACCCAACCATTCTCTAACACTATTCCTGGTGCTCAGCCCACGGACAAGCCCATTCCCAGGAGCAATAAAGGCGAGCAGGCATCATAAAACTCCAGTAATCAAATGTGAAAAGAACAGCCCAATTCATTAATAGCCAGACAAGCTGATAGAGACATCCTTAATTATCAAATATTACCATGGAGTTCATTTTTACCTGAGTTGTTTAAGCCTGACCATCCTCCTTCCCTTTTCCTACACACGTTGCCCCGGGGCAGCATTGAACATTTGTAATTAGATTCCTTCACTGGAGTTAATTATGAAGTGACAATAAAGCCTGAGTGGTTCCCATTTTCCTAAGTATTGTTTGGGAGTAAAAACAAACCTTTTGTTTTGGCATCAATATTTGCAATTTTAAGTTTAACATGAACCTCGGGGTGTACTCTTGATCCAAATAGATACAGACACGTTCATGTTGGATTATGCTGTACATCTATTTTATATTGTGTTTTTATACTTTCACATTATTTTAGATACACTTGCCTGCACAAACTTGTCAATATTCTGGAGCACAGACAAGATTTCTCTTCGGGATGATCTCTAAATTAATTAACGAGCTTTCATCACGTTGATGTCAGACTGGGACATCATCAATATTTTGCAGGTTCCAGGTTGACCTGGCATCTGGGGTAATGTTTTATATTTTATTATTATTCCTTTTAAATTTTAATTAAATTATAATTTTTATAGCCCCAGCAGGCGAGGGGTCCCCAATGTCCCCTGGAAAGAGTCTGGAGTCGAGAGGAGGGGATTTAATGTGGGTTTTAGTGATCTGCTCCATTTTAAGCAGGGAAGTGTCCAATAACACGGAATTAAATTTCCATTACAAATGAGTTGGCCACTTAAACATAACCAGAGCCTGCATAAATAAAAAGCAGGAGGTTTTTGTGGCTGTTATTGCCAGTCTGAGATCACTGTCTGCTTCCATACAATTCTATGTCACCCTCTAGCTAAGCACTCGCGGAAGGGAAAAGATGCTGAAATTTAAACAGGTCAAAATTAATGCCACGACTGTATTTGATAATTGGAAGTGTCACCTCCATTAGCTCGCCCTGATAACCAGGCTGGAAAAGCCAGCACCGGGATGTCCAAAATCTGCTGCACAATCTGCAGAGTGACAGTGATTAAACAACAGCACGATCCCACTCGCTCCCAAGGTGAAACCAAAGCTGGCCAAGGGGATGCGGGCGGTGGCAGGGACAGAGTGGGGGAGGAGGGGAAATTCCAGGATATTTGGGTGCTGTTTCAGTGCTGGGACCCCCAAACTTCCCCTGGAAGCTCTTCTCCTGATGCTTTCCACGCCGTGGCTCCTCACTGGACGTGGGGGATGATGAAGGGATCCAAGCCATCTGCATTTTATGTAACCTTTATTAAGCATCACTTGACCTTGTCAGTGCCAATAAAGCCCTGTGAAGTGCACGCCAGATAAAATGTAATTTTTAATTGAGTATCCTTATTACATCTATTAACAAGGTGCAGATGAATACAAATGACCCCACGGTCGATGCTGTCGATTCACGTTGGAATTTCTTTCTCCTTTGCTGAGCTGAAGGAGTCAATAACCTCCCAAAGGGTGCACAGGGAGTGGAGATTTTCCTGGCAGCTGCTGTCCTGCCTCCAGGGCCTGTCCTACAGCGCAGTGGCCACGAGTAAACCAGCACAGGATCAGCATCTCTGAAGCTAAAACACAAACCCCAACTCCCCCAGCCCTTAGGAAAGCTCTGGGAACCTCAGTTCCTATTTCATTCTTTAAATTTAGACTTACCCAAGGCACGGGTGAAAAACAAGTGTCTTCTCTTTTATTCCCTAATTCACAAATCACGTGAAAACTCCACTCCACTCCATGTTGGGTGGTCACAGCACTGGAATGGTTCCAGGGCTCCCAGCAGCAGAGCCCGTGGGATCCATCTGGGGAGGTTAAAATCTGCTGGCTTCAAGTGGGAGACAGCAGCACGTGGCCAAACTGCCCCGCTGAGGTCCGTGTCAAGCTTTGGTCTCAGTTTGAGGGAAATAAGCTGGAATGACCTGCCTGAGGAGCAGAGGGCTGCTCTGACACCATGGATTTGCATTGCCTCCGAACGGGAGCAGCTTCCCATTCCCCATTAGCCCCACACTAAAACAAGCAGATTCAGAGTCAAACATCCATAAAAACCACATCTTGGGGCAGCACTGAACTCCCTGCTCTGACCCACGGTGTGCCAGGCCTTCCCCTTCTGGCTTAGATTTATCCTTTTTAGTACCTAATTCAGAAAGGAAAAAAAAAAACCCTTGAGATCCTCCAGAAAAAGCAGTGAGACCCCTTGTTCCATATCCACATGTTTCTTCTTTAATGCTTCCTTAAGGCTCTCCATTTTTCTGTCACTTATCATCATCCAGAGTAATTTTGGGCTGTTAGAGAAAGTTCATTGCTGTAATTGCTACCATATTGGTCATTAAAGTTGACAGACAGCTGCTGGAGAAGTCACTGGCTGATTCCTGCGACTCAGCAGATGCCTCTCAGCGTTTGCTGAGATGTTGGCTTGAATTTATGAAATGGAAGCAAAAATGTTTCACCTCAAGGACCGAATGTTTCGGAGAGGGGGAAACATGAACAGCTCACTCTTTTATTTGCAAACAGAGTTTGCTGCTCCTGCGCTACCTGGAGTGGAAATACCTGGGATTTCACACATTCCCTGAGGGCTGCAAGGGTTGGGGACCCCCACCCAGCCCAGCTGCACCCCAGTTTCACCATTGAGGGGTTATTCCCAGATACCCCATCCCTGGAAGTGCCCAAGGCCAGGCTGAACAGGGCTTGGAGCAATTTGGGATAGTGGAAAGTGTCCCTGACCACGGCAGGGGTGGAATGGGATGAGCTTTAAGGCCCCTTCCAACCCAAACCAGTCTGGGATTTCCACTCACCCGTTTCTTGCTGCTGGGATTCAGTAAATAAATATTCCTCACACAATAAATGCCACTCAGCACATGCTGGAAAAGAAGGAGCCACTCAGGAGGGCTTTTTTAACCAGTAAACTTTATTTATATATAACAACAGTACAAAGTGAGTCCTTGGCTTGCAAAATAGGAGTGTTTCATATTTACAATAGGTACACAATAATATATTAGAATAATAACAAAACCCCCTTTTATTTCCTTGGAACATTTTTAAATACTTAAACTTTCTTGCATTTGTTTTTTTTTTTTTTTTCCACAACACTTGTAAAAACAACAAAAAACAGACAATCATCTTAAAAAAAAATATAATACAGAACTCCAGTGTGTCAAGTATAACGGGGAGGGGAGGAGCCAGAGAACGATACAGTGGAATGGGCACAGATACAAAGCAATTCCTTGTTCCTGCCAGTACACAAATCCCCTAAATCTGGTGGGGGTTGGTTTGTAAGGAGAAGGGGAAGAAGAAATCAGAATCTGTTCCATGGCTGATACCTCTACATTCTGTGACATTTTTGGGGGGACTCCAGAAGTTTTAGTACCTGTACATTCCCTTCCCCTCGCTGCTTCTCCCAGCAGCCCCCAAGGTGCCATCAACACCACAACACATCAGTAAGAGAAGGACGTTTTACTGCATTATCTTCTGAAGCCAGGACATAATGTGGCAAAATCAGCTCATTTCCCTCCCCTCGCTCAGTCCATGGGGTGGAAAAGTCAGATGGAGAAGCTGTTGCATAAACTTCCAAGCTTATTCGAAAGAGAGGTATTAAAAATCCCAAAGGAAAGGCCATACAGGAGATGTCGTGTTTGATTTGGCAGCCTCGGGAGGCCCGGGGAGTTTGGGATATTTGGGATATTTGGGACATTGTCCGTGCAGTTGGATGGACCCTGTGGGCCTCTGGAGCGTGTTCCTCTGCAGAAAGGTCGATTTTTTCAGGATTATATTCCACGGTTACAAAGGAAGGAGAGGGATGGGAGACATGGGGACTAAGGGGGATGGGAAAGAACGAGCACAGGGACACTTCTGTGTCACAGCACAGCCACACACCTCCAGTGCCACCCCAGCAGCGTGGGCACCGACCCCGGCGGGACTGGAGCGGCTTTTCCATCACGGAGCAGTGGGGCTCTGCCATCCCGCACTGCCCCACCCTTCCACCTCCCCATCTCTGACCCCAGCACAGTCCCAGCACCCGGCAGAGCAGCCCGGGGTGCAGGGCTCACACCACAGAGCCCCAACTTTCTTCCAGGAGCCAGGAAGGCACCAGGCACCAGGCGCAGCTGGGGCTCTGCTGCTGTTCCATGGCCTGCCCAGAGCAGGAGCACCACCTGAGTCTGGGTGAAGGGGCTTTCCACAAAGCCTTCCAGGCAATCAAAATAATTCCAAAGGCTCCCATCCTCTTCCCCTGCAAAACTAAACCGACCAAACTGCACTGGAATTGCACATTTGGGGTTGCTCAGCTCAGCGGATCCCCAGCGGCGCCTCCTCAGCGCACACGGGCATCTCTTACTCCAATTGTTTCCCCACTGAATGTCTCACGGATAAAACCAAACTATCCTGTCCATTCAGGTGGCCTCAGAGCTGTCCCCAGTGCTTTGCCCTCAGCCTCTGACCCACTGGTCTCTGGTTTTGGGTCTGGGCTGGGTGTTTTCACCGCAGACGTTCACCGAGGACGGGATGTGCTCCGAGCTCTTCCTCACACACAACTCTACAGTCACAGCTCCCTGCACTACTGCCTTGCAATTCCTGGTGCAAATGTGATTCTGGAGTAGGATGGCTGAAGCTCTGTGGCATTTTAATGCATCTTTGATGTCAGTTATTTACCCTCCTCGGAACATTTTTTCTTCTCTCCGGGGCACAGTCACACGTGAGCTCTCCCTGACGGCCCAGCTTATTCAAGTCAGGTCTGTTTTAGTGTCGTTTAGTTTGGGGAGCTGAGTCCCTGTGACAGGTGAGCTCTGACAGCGCAGGGAACTGGATGGAGAACAGCCAGTGACAGGACAACGTGGCTGGGCTGCTGCCAGGGAATGGGCCCGAGGCTCTGGAGCAGCACAGGGACCGTGCTGGGAGCTGCTCTGCCCTTTGCCAGCCTGGCCTTCCTCATCCCTGCTGGCTCTCGGGGACTCCTGGGAATGAGACCTCATTTGGAGGCTGTGCCCACGGGAGGAGGGGATGCTCTGACCCCTTTTCCACACAGATTTAAACACACAGGACTCCCACAAGGAGCCCGGAGCCAGCACTGTGCCAAATTCAACCCCAGAGCCTTGAGCCCTCTTGCCTTTGCCCTCCATGTGCCCACCCAAACCGTTTCCTACACCGTGACACTTTTTGTGGGATCCAGTGGAAGGTGGGAGGGAACACTGAGGTGGGGATGGGCCACCAGGATTTTAAGACAGTGTGTGGAAGGCACTGCTGTGATGAAGGTCTCTGCTGGCACCGCGGCGAGCGGCTGCGCTCAGCGTCCCCAGCGTGTCACAGCCCCGAGCCCTCGGGGGGCACCGCTGTCCCCACGGTCACCTTCAGGGATAAACCTGGAATTCCACACCTGGAATGCTGCACTGCTGTCCCCACGGCCACCCTTCGGGGATAAACCTGGAATCCCACACCTGGAATGCTGCTGGGATGCAGCGAGGCCGTGGCAGCAGTTTTGTTTCTCAACGCTGGTCCCCACGGTGGGTCCTCACTCAGCTGAACCCAGGATATCCAGGGTTTCCGTGGATATCTGTGCTGGATTTCACAGGGTTTGCAGCATTTTGGCCGTGCTGATCCCTCCTGCCTCCCTTTAAATCCATCCTTTATGGCAAAGCGTGGCCCACTCGCTGTCCACATCCTCCGGGCTTTGGTGGCTGCAGCTCCGCAGCGGGGTCAGCCTCGCCTGCGAGTTCCACTCTCGAGTGTGAGGTTTTAATAAAGGCTTTCAAGGTGGAGAAGCGTTTGATTAGCACCTCGCTCCCCCTCGGAGTGGGTGCTTTGATAGCTCATGAGCAGAAGATTAAACGGAATTATTCAAGCGGTGACACCAGGCAGAGAGATTCCGGAAAGTGACGTCTCGCACTTTGATGTCGGAATACCTGAAACGGAGTGAACTGGAGACTCCAAACACTGAGCGGCCTTGCAGAGGAAGGGGGCAATGAGAGGGATGTGAAATCGTTTCATCTAAGGCAAGTGCCCCCTCCTGACCGAACCTCCAGTCCAGTTTGCTGCGAGTGCAAAGAAAATGGCATTTTGAGATCTGAAGCTTCCACTTCCCACTGGAGGAATGGAAATGTCGGATGCAAACAGGGCAAGAGATTCCCAGCGCTTTGCCCCAGGGGGATATGTTGCTTCAATCCATGTAATTGCCTGTAAAGATCCATAATTAATGTCAACCACCACGAGTAGATACTTGGCAACGCATTTCGAGGTGATCCCTCCAGCCAGGACTGTGCTGTTCCCTCTGCCATCCTCCTAAAGCTTTTCCAGGTGATGGAAGAGGTGGGAATTCAGTCAGAAGTTGAGAGATTATTGGTTTGCAAAGTGCTCCTGCTGCTTCCCTGTTCTTCTCTCTGCTCAAGTTGTCCCTCAGCACAGGAGATAATTCAGTTGTCCCCTTGTCTCCTTCATGTTCTCCCAGAGAATGGAGGGGCTGCGTGGGGACCTCAAGTTCTGCTGAGAAAATACAGGGGAGTGGGGAATGACAAAACCTTGGCTTGGGGGATGCTCCTGGCCAGAAGGTGGAGAGCAGGAGGAGGAAAGCAGGAGTAAAAGGGCTCCACAAAAGCCCCTCCAAGAGATGCAGAGAGGAGCACCACGAGGGCTGCTGGGCAGGGACACGGTCACCAGGCCCAGGTGATGCACAGCCAGGCCTTTGCTTTGGGCTGTACTCGTATTTTGGGAGTCCTGCAGAGAGAACTCCCCAGACTGAGATCCAGAAGTGTTTGGAAACTGTTCGGGAACTTTTTGGAGTGCTGTCTTTGGGTTTCAGAGTACCATGAGGATTTGGTGAACCCAAACCAACAACCACAGCTAGAACAGATCTGGAAATCCCTCGCCTCAGCTGTGTGATGGATCGCTGTGAACAGCAGGAACAGAACCAGCCAAAAACTGCAGGATTTCACAGCCTGACCCTCTGCCATGTCCTGTGGTACCTGCAGCAAGGAGCAGGTCAGGCTGGGCACTGCTCCACTGACATTCCCAGTGCTGGGCTCCTCAAAGCCCGAATTTTAGTAGGACTTTTGCCCATTTTCTGCCTTAGAGATGAGATTCACTGTGCAGGAGCAGGATCCCTGGGAAGGGAACTCTCGGATAACAGGCAGCATGAAGCTGCTCTGCCTCAGTCTCTGTTTCTCCACTCTCCCCCTGTCTCAGTAAATCCAGTGCTCAGGCTGCTGTAAATGTCAAGAACTTATTGCACGAGGTTGATTATTATCATCAGTATTTTCTGCTCTTCAGAGAGACTCACAGAAGTGGATTACCAAAAGAAAGTGGACTTGGCATGGCTTTTACTGAATGGTAATTAAACCACGTTTCCTGAGTATTTCTCTACGTGCTTCTCCCCTCCCCTGGTGCCGGACTGCAGGACACCAAAAGCCAGCAGCTCTCTGGGAGCCCTGCTGGGCTCCTCCAGGCAGGAATGGTGCAGGAGGGGGATGGATATGGAAATGGATTTTCCTTCAACACACACTGGCTGCAAATGAAGGTCCCAGCCCGGTGTGACACCGCCTGGGCAGACACCAGGAATTATTTTGCTGCCACTGCCAAGCTCCTGCAGCCAACCCTTGTATTTCCATTGGGCCTCCTCTCCCTGCCCTCCCCGCTGCAGCCTGCACACGCATTAATATTTACTACAGAGAGAAATATTTACAGCATTCCTTCCCCTCCTGGCACTCTACAAAGGGACACACATAAGCTTTGGTGTCTTTGAAAGAAATAACACTCACAAACATTTGCCTGTCACTGGCCACAGGAACGTGTGCCGTGGGGGCCAGCGAGGAACTGAAGAGAACAACGAGACGCCGACACAGAGACACGACAGCAGAGCTGGCTGGCCCGGGGCTGCTGGTTAAGGTTTGCTCTTGCCTGGGGCAGAGATTTCTCTCCCTTTCCCAGAGGAAATGCAAGTCCTGGCCCCGGGTGAGGCGGCAAACGCTGGCGGAGAGACCCGAAGGGAGCCTGTGCCAAAGGACTCCGCACATCCAGCAGAGAAGCAACAAAAATCTGCTCTCCCAACGTCCAGGCTTTTCAAGTATTGGCACCGTAAACATCGGGGTTTGTGGGGTTTTGCTGCGAGACATCGGAGACGGCTGCTGGAGACCCCCAAAACCAACCCTGGAGGCATGGGCCCAGCTCTGCCTTGGCTCAGGTGGCAAGGCAGATCACCACGGCCGTGCTGGACACTGCTGGA
>VWZT01002849.1:278816-292829 GCA_013397055.1 Pachycephala philippinensis
CCTGCCAGATCACCATGGCCATACTGGACACTGCTGGACACTGCTGGATCCTTGCCAGATCACCATGGCCATACTGGAAACTGCTGGACCACCGGCAGCCAGTGAGGTGGGATGGGGGTGGAAAAGGGAAAAGCAATGAAATTCAGATCTTTCCTCACTCGACAGTAAATGGGATTTAAAAAAAATATATATATTGACATTATATAAATACATGGATAAAGCTGGATTTCAAGACAGGTCGGACGATCTGATGGTTTCGCAATTCAGGTAAAGTTCCTTCTAGTGCCTCTAAGTTACTCAGCCACTGGACTATTTTCGGGCTAAACTGCTATTTCACTTGTGTAAAAAGGTGTGGTGCAAACTTGTGCTCATATTTGTTGTAAGATCCCAAAACGAAGACATTTTGGTTTTCCAGACGTTCCAATTGGTGTGAGAGTCCGCTCGCAGAATGCCTGAGCCGTGTCCTCGGGAGGCTCTCGGGGACAGGATTCAGAGCTGATCCTTCTTGCCAGGATTATCTCTATGGCCTCTGTGGTTTTTGCTCTATTTCTTCCTTTATTTTTTTCCTTTTTCTTCCTTTTTTTTTTTAAAAAAAACCCCTTTAAATAAAGTTTTATTTT
Organism: Pachycephala philippinensis; assembly: GCA_013397055.1. Lineage (NCBI taxonomy): Eukaryota > Metazoa > Chordata > Aves > Passeriformes > Pachycephala > Pachycephala philippinensis. Next base: position 279,437 of record VWZT01002849.1, read on the forward strand.
ATAATATACATTAAACGATTTTCATGCAAAGCAGCAGTTGTGGAGACATCCAGACTTTCCAGGTTCCTTCTTTCCGTGTATGCTCGAAGAAATGATCCACCTTGCTTGGACTTTGATTGGGATGTTTCATCTTCTTCCCTTGCTGCCCTTTCAAACTGGATCCTGTACGATTTTTGAGCACAGCCAGTCCTTGGGCCAGGCTCTGCTCCCTCCAGAAGACCCTTGGGGGGTGTGTCCAGTGCCTTCCTTGCTTGTTCTCCCTCCAGATTCCCGAGAGTCCGTGCGATCCTCTGCCCTTTGCTGTCCGTGGCTTTTCTTCAGCTCTCAAAGGACATGGCCCCAATGAGTTGCTCTACTTTGTAAGCCAAGCGCTGCCTCCGAGCCTGCTCGTCCTGCTCCAGAGCCCCGATGAGCTGGGGAGGAAACACAAAAAGGGGGAAAAAAAGAATCAGAGAAATCAGTGTGAGAGAGGGAGTGGGAGAGGTGGGTGGGCAGCGAGATGTGAGCAGCTCCAAGTGGGGAGGTGTGAGATCCCAATAAATGGCAAAGCAACTTGGCTGTCGTTGGTTTGTTGGACCCCTTGATACCCACCCAACAAAACCCACTCTGGTGCCTTGGACTCCACGTTTCTTGTCTCATTTAGCACGAAAGTGATGGGATTTTCCAACCCTAATGGGAAAATAGCCGTGGCGTTGTATCACAAATGGCTACACGCAGTTCAATGACAAAACCCTTCCGTTTCACGGACATAATTACAAAATCGGTTCTTCTTGCAGGGAAATGGAGGGGTGGAACAGATGGCGAGAACTTGGTTTCAAGTGATGCATTCATTAAAGGAGCTCAGGCTGCCAGGGAGCCTTTGCAAACAGGAGCCTGCATCACTGCAGCAGGGATTGGATCTGGACCACGCTGCTCCCAAAGGACACCGAGGTTTCTGGGGAGCTTCGCTGGGTCACGAATGTTTTCCACCGCACTGGGTGCATGCCAGGGCTGAGGAATCCAGGTGCTCCCACGATATTTTAGCTCTCAATCCTCCTGGGGAGGACGTTACAAGTGCGGCCAAGCCCAAACCCCTCTGAGCGTGAAGAGAACAGCGGGGCAGGAGCAGCCGGGCTGCGTCCAGGGAAGGGAGAGGAAGGAGCTCTGGAGGCAGCAGAGGGATCCCTACACAAGCCAGCGCTGCATCTGCTCTCCCACGCACGTGCCGTGGGGCCCTATCGCCTCGGGGGACACCACCATGGCCCAGGGGACACAGGTGCCACACCCACCTCCTCGCTGTACTTGCTGACGTAGGAGTAGATCTCGTTGAGAGCACTGAGCATGTTGAACTCGACGGCGTGCAGGCGCGACTGCTCGGCGAGGTAGGCGTTCATGTCCTGGTCGCTGATGGCCGGGAGCTTGGCGATGTCCGCGTAATACCTGCAGCAACGAGGGGTCGAGGGAAACATGAGAAACAGGAACGCTCCAAATGCCCCCCTTCTTCCTGGGATTTAAGCTAAGCTCTGCAGGGATAAGAACATCCTTTTGCTTTGTGTTTACATGCAGCAGAACAGGATCCTGGGCTGTAAGGAGCTGAAAACAAGAGCAGCGATGCTCGGCAGAGCTGAGAACCACCTGCAGCATCACTGATGGTCCCTGTGCTTCCCTTCCCCTCAGGATGTTCTGTTCTGAGATCCATGAGGTTTCAGGCAGGATCAGAGCCCCCTGCACCCACATTCCCCCGTGCTGCCCTCACCTCTCCACCCAGCTCTTGTAGCTGGGGATGTCCTTGGCGTAGAGGAGCTTGTTGGAGGGGGAGTCTTTGCCCAGCCGGTGCTCTGAGGTGGAGCAGGAGTCCATGAAGGTCTGAGCCACCACGGAGAGGCAGGCGTCCGTGATGCTGCCCTTGTGGATGTCGAACACAAACTGCGGGTTCTTGATCACATTCACCCAGAAGCGCAGGGGGAGGCTGGGAGGGGAAGCGAGAAACAAAATGAAATGAGAAGACAAAGGCGAGGAAAGGACACTTGCTGTGAGTGGTGCTCCCAGGCAGAGCACGAATGGTGGGAAGAGTAAGAGAAGAATTTAAATAGGAGCTGGGCCAAGGCCATCGAGCACCAGTCAGCCCAGTGCTGCCCGGGTGGCTGGTGGTGGATCCTGCCATGCCGGGGAGCCGCTCTGGGCTCGGATCCCACACGGAGCAGTGGGGGAGACGAGGGGCAGGGCAGAGCTGGGCAGTTTGGGGGCACTGGGGGAGCATCTGCAGGAGGAGCCCTTTGGGAGGAGCTGGTCAGAGCAGGGCAGCAGGGCAGGGTGAGCGGGGGCAGCCCCAGCACTGACCAGCGCTGCCCGGCCGCTCCGCGCTCCGTCACCCGCGAGCCGGCAGCAGGAATCACAGGCTTTGTCCCCAAATCCCGGGGCCTTTGCAATCAAAGGGGAATTATTATTCCTTTTTTTCTTCTCTGTATAGCAGGATCAAAAAAGCAGCTGCTGCTTTCTATTACCTTTCAAGTCGCAGCTCTCTCTGTCTCTCCGGCTCGCTGAAGGCTGCAGCCTTAACTCTTGCGGTGCTGCAGGAGAGCAGCTCAGCCCCACTCCCAGCCCCAGCCCCAGCTCCCTCTTCCAAACTCCCGTTTGCTTTGACCTGCTCCAGGGGCAGCCTCCTGCCACGTCCCCACCAAAATTCCCTTTCTGGGAATGCTGCAGCTCGGCTGAGATGGGGAGAAGGAAAGTCCAGGCCTGGTGGGGTCTGGTGGCTCTGGCAGACCAAACTCTGATGGTCATTGCTTTTTTTCTCGTAATTTCTTGTGACTCTACAGTTTTTATCCCAATAACTCCTTATTCTAAGGCTTTAAACAAATTGTTTTGAGCTTCCCACTGCCTTAGCAGGGAACCAGCTTTTGCAGCCATGATGATTAGAGACCTTTTAAACCATGAGGGACTCAGGGGAAAATACAAGGTCTTTAGGGAGCAACCATTTGTTGTGCTTTCTTTTTTTCCTTTCTTGCAGAGGTAAATTTCCAACCTATGGAGGTTTTAATCCTAAAATAGCAGCAGAGGCAGAGATGTGAGAGCTCCCACTGTTCAGAGAGGCTGGACCTGGCTGCAGCCCATGCTGGGGCACGCAGAGAGGGCTCCTTCTCCCTGTGCTACCTCGTGCTGATGCCCAAATGCCCCAGGTGCTTCCCAAAGTGATGGGAAAGGTGCTGAGCTCTCCCCTCCCAGCCAGTGCTGGCATTTGTGGCACAGCAGGGCTGTGCAGGCAGCACAGGGCAGGCACTGGAGCCCTGCTTCCCACTCACAGACCGGCTCTTTCCAAAGTCCAGCTGTGTAAATTAGGCCAGTGTCCAGCTCCCACCTGGGCAGAGGACTCAGGGATAGCCAGGCTATCCCCCTTCCCTTCCAAATCAGGATGTTTTATGATTTTATGATCCTATGAGCAGCACACTGGCAGCCCAGCCCAGGCTCAAACCCCACTGCCACACCCCCGGGGGCAGCACAGCTTTGTGTCCATCCCCCGCTTTGGGGCTCGGCTGTTCCCAACCCTTCCCAAAACAATTCCCACGTGGTTTTTTTTTTCCCCTAGAACGGCTGAACACTCCTGTCTGCCCCCTTTACCAGTTGCTCTTCCAGGTGTGCCGGACGTCGGTGTCGTGGATGCCGTGCTTGTCTGCCTGCTCGTCCAGGAAGTCGAACATGTACTTGATGGCGAGGGGCAGGGCGCTGCCGCGGTGCACCGTGCTGAACAGCGTCTCAAACAGGTCATCCACGAACTTCTGCAGCGTGCCCTGACGGGAGCATTGCAAATTAGACCACTTCCAACATTTTTTTTAATGTAATTTTATGTTATTTATTTGTTCGCCTCTGCCCAGGGTGGGGGAATTGAAGTTTTCTCTTGGAGGGGCTCTGTTTCACTGAGGGTTTGAGAATCGCTGGGAGAGGCCTGATGGGCTTCAACCAACAAAAAGAGGATTCCCAGAGCCAGAAGATACAGAGCAGATAAATGAACACTGACAAACATCACCCCCGAGTGTGAGGAAATCTGGACTTCAGGACCTCCCCAACCCCAGGAAAACCCAGCAGGGACAGCCAGCCTGGGAGCTGAGCACCATCAGGGGGTGCACAGGACCCCTGGACGAGCCTCGCTGTGCTTTTCCCAAGCGAATTCAGCTCCGTTACCTTCGTGGCCAGGAGCCTGGTCAGGTAGATCTCAGACACCATCTTGCTGCCCCGGTCTCCCTCCTTCTGGTCGCCGTGGTCGTGGTTCTTGACCAGGTGCCAGACCTTGACGCCGCTCTCCAGGTCGGGGGTGATCATGGGGGCGCGGGAGCGGAGGCTGTCGGGGCTCCCGGTGTAGCGGAACGTGGAGTCTGGGCCGGGGCACAGAGGGGTCAGGCTCAGAGCAAAACCCTTCTGCCCTTCCCTCAGTGCAAAACCCTTCTGCATTTCCCTCACAGCAAAACCCTTCTGCCCTTCCCTCAGAGCAGAACCCTTCTGCGCTCCCCTCAGAGCAAAACCCTTCTGCGCTCCCCTCAGAGCAGAACCCTTCTGCGCTCCCCTCAGAGCAGAACCCTTCTGCCCTTCCCTCAGAGCAGAACCCTTCTGCCCTTCCCTCAGTGCAAAACCCTTCTGCATTTCCCTCAGAGCAAAACCCTTCTGCGCTCCCCTCAGAGCAGAACCCTTCTGCCCTTCCCTCAGTGCCCTCACCGTGTCTGATCATGCCCAAACCACTTGCACCGGGGGTTTTTATGGGGAAATGAAACGTAAAACCACCATGGTTTTGTTCTGCACGTGTTCTTGTTCTGCACCATCAAAATTCGGTGTTTGCCAAAGATCTGTGTTGGTCTCCACTGAACAAAAAACCTCGGAATTGAGCTGGTTTCTTCCCCAGACATGGACTTTCCTGCCCTATTCACACCCTTTCCTGATGTGAGCTCCTCGTACAGATGCACACAGAAACCCTCCCTGAGTCACAGCTCGCTCGCATTAACCCCGGGCACCAACTCCTGCAGCAGCAGAGCCCCGATTCCAGCATTTTGTAAATAATGAGGAGCTGCCCAGCAGAGCCAGCACAAAGGGCAGGAGACACTGCCGAGCTTGTCCTTGAGGCTTTCAGGAGAGCAGAGAGGACTCAAGCTGAGCATCAACAGCAGAGCCTGAGGCCAGTCCTGCCGCCTGTGCCATCCCTGCACGGAGCAGCCCCAGCCTCCTGCTGGCCCTGCAGGCAAAGGGCAGCTCAGAGGGCACCACAAAACTTCCCCTTAATTGCTCAGAATCCATGGGGTGATGTGACACATTTATTTATGTATTTCACTTCCCAAAGAATGTCCCCCCCTGGATCCCATCCCCGGCGTCTCCAGGATGAGACAGGAGGCTGAGGGGCCCAGCTGTGCCTCGCTGGGTTTTTCCTTTCACTACATTTCTTTGTTCTCTGGGAACCTCGTGCATTTTCTCAAGTTTAGCCTTCAATTCACTGCTCACCCTCCTCGTCAAGAGTGCGGGGATCGATCGTAAATCAGCTGAGGGAAATACTCAAGTCATTACCAAAGTAGCTGGATTTTCATCCCTGATTAAGGCTTAGATAAATGAGTGCTCCAACTGATATAATTAAGGAGACAGACAGGGGGACAGCTCAGGAAGCATCCAGTAATTCTATTTTTAAACGTATCTCTGTACTGATATATAACAGGGGAAGTAAATAAGTATCTAATTTAAATTCTGCCGGCACAATTAGAAATATTAATCTTAACATGAGCAACGATCGCTCACATTGGTGCTTTGCAAAAGCTTTTCCAGCTGACAGAGATCAATGAGCACTGAGGGCTTGGGCTGTGAGACCCAGCCTTGGTTTTTCCATCACCTGGACTCTGGGATGTGTTGGACACTCGTGGGCCTACGCCTGGCAGGGAGAAATGCCTTTTCTCCTGGTTTTTAGCTCAAGACTCCCCTGGTTTTGCCTCCTCAGAACCCTTGCTCGAGATAAAAAACAACATTATTTTGGGAGCTATAAACAAGAGGAGGAGATGGATTTGTCAGGAGACTTTTTGCTGGTAAAACACTCTGTGAAATGAACGATAATGAAAGATCAGCACTCGAGAGATTTTGCCACTGCTGCCTTTTATGGAAGCCTATTATTACAATTATTGTGGATTTAGTGTTCCGAGCGCGCACCTGGCACCTCGTGGGCTCATTTTCTCAGGCTGCAGCATCTTCAGGGACCCTCCGGAATGTGCTGAGCCCTGCTATTATGCAAATCAGGAATTCCCAGGTGTGCACATCCCTGCACTCTGTGCTGAGATTGCCCTTCCCCATTTGTGACCCATTAGCTCAGAGCTCAGGCTCCCGCGCTTGCAGAGGAAACAGGAATCAGGTTTTTCTGTGGTGCAGCCCTGCCCAGGGGCAAGGGGCTCAAAGATCCTTTCCTGCATCACCCATCCCCTCCGAGCCCCTGGAACTTCCCCAAGACCCACATTCCCAAAGGCTGCTCTTGTGCTTGGCATTCCCTTTTCCCTCCTCTCACCTCCTCTGCTCCTTTTGCTGCTCTCACAGCTGGAAAAGCCTTTGCAATCCAAACCAGCAGAGCCAAGGAGGTTTTCCTGTTTGGATTTACATTTGGTTTGGGGTTTTTTTTGGGGGAAGCTGCTGCTTTTTTCCCACCTAAATCCCGGTGTCTGTCCATGAGCCATCCCTCCCCACCCCATTCCTTACCATATCTGCTGATTGATGTCCGGGAGATGCTGGCAGAGGCAGGGATGTTGTAGGAGGAGGTTTGCTTGGGGACCAGAGCCACCACGGAGCGGTCTGACACCTGGGGGGGCAGAGCAGGGGAAGGTCAGTGGGATTCCCTGTCCACACCCTGATCTCCAGCTGCTGATCCAGCAAATCCTGGGGAGAGGAGCCCAGGACACGCTCCCAGCCTGGCTGAGCCCTGTGCTGGGTCAGGCTGCAGCCAGAGCCTGAAGGAAATGAGGGATAAATCAAAAGACGGGGTGAAGATGCTTTTGGTCGTTCTGATTTAAGATTATGCCTTACCCAATAAAAATGAGAATCTCAAGAATTGTTGTGATCCAATTAAAGTAACAATGCAGAGGGAATAAAAGGGCTGTAATAACGTTATGGGCCATAAAACATTCCTATTAAACCATTTTTTATTTTAGCAATTTTTACGAACTTTAAAAGTTTGATTTACAGCGGAGCAAGTCATAAAGCCATCTTTCAGGGTATTTAATTGTTATCCCTTTACTGCTCCAGAGAAGGAATTAAACACTGGGAAGTCAAACTATAAATGAACATTAGCGCTAACAAGGTTTTGTTACAGCAGATTTTAGTGGCCATGTTTAATTTTATCCTCCCTATAAATCTGGTAGTCACTGGAAGTTTTCTAACTTATTCCCCTTAATTAAGGATCTGCAGGTTTCCAGGGAATGGGCTTGAGTGGCTTTTAATTCTGAACTTGTGACCTGTGGTGCAGCACAGCGAGGGAGAAGAGAGTCACTGCGTCTTGCCAGGGCCCAGCAGACACTTTTTAGAGGCTTAGCACAAAATAAATGCCTCTTCCTGCTGCAGGAGTTGCTTTTTGGGGCTAAATCCTGCATTATTTGCCAGGAGTCTTGTGATGGACTCAGCACTGACCCTCTGAATGGATGTTTTCTGCTCCCCCAGCAGCTCCAGGGGTTTGTACAACACCTGCAGCACAAGGTGAGCTGCACACAGCGACCTGTGCTGCCTCCAAGGCTTTGGGCTGCATTCAGATGAAAGGTTTTGTGGAAATCTGAGTTATTATTATTGCTGGTGATAGTGGAAATAATAGTTACTTGTGTTTCATGGCACAAAAGTGAGATTTTTCTAAGCAAAGCACCCCAAACACCTCCATTATTTCCTTTGCTGCTCCTGCCTCACTTCATCCAATTTATTAAGCCAGTGGAAGAAGTGATCAGCGCTGATGTTGTTTTCTCAGGCTGTTATTAGCTGCCACTTCAGCTCCATTGCACCAGGGAGAAACCCGAGCCCAGGGTGCTCCCGTGCCGGATCCATTTCCAGCAGGGCTCTGCTCACCTGGGACAGAGGCACTAAAAATTCCACACACACACACACACAGAAGAGCCCTCTCACTCTGTAAATTTTGGGTGGAATTGCTGCTGTCAGCCGAGCCCCAGCAGCTGTGGATCAGCCTCAGATGGAGCTCACACCTCTCCCCCTGGCGCTGCCACACTCCCCGAGCACCCCCAGGACACGCTCCGAGCTGCCTGCCTGCTTTACAACTTTATAAATATTCTGATTATTCCCCAGGCTGGAAACACGGGGCACAAAACACCTTAAAGACAGGGAAAACAAAACCTGGGGAGGGGGAGAGGGGAGCCCAGGCCACGGTGCTGTGTTTGCAGCGAGGGCGCGGTGAGGATTCCAGCTCCACACCACCCTCAGCTCCTAAATCTCATTTTCCACCCAAACCTTCCCTTTCTCCTTCTAATTTTTCATTTAAAGCAGTTTCCTGGTCTCCTGGCCTCTCCAGACTCGCAGGGGCTGACAGGTATTCATGCTCTGCTGCCTCTGAGTTAACCCTGCGTGAGCCACTGTAAATCATTCGATATTAAATCCAGTGTTTCATTTCTCCTGAGTGAAACCACACGGGGTAAGGCTCTCCCACGGAGTTTAATAGCCATGAAACCAAAAGGATACGACACAAATGTAATACAATTCCTTGCCATGTATAAAAGCTCCAGAGAATTTAACAAAGAATTACACTTATTTAAGCTACACATCTATTTTTATAAATGAAGAAATAAGCAGGAGGTGCACAGTTCTCTCTATAATTTCATGAAGTGGTTCAAAACTATTAGAAAGGTGAATATTTCTCTTTAATTCCAATTTGGGTATTGTACGTGAAGGCTTCCCATGAAAAATGCATTTGATCAGTTATTGTATTTTTGTGATTCTAATGCAGAAAACAAAAGCAGCGGTGTCAAAATCCAGCATCCAGGTGTGGAGCTGGGAAACCCTTGGAATTAAACACCTACTCTCAGGGCACAGTGAGGAGGAGGAGGGTGGTTTGGAGCCCTGGAGATGCAGGAATGGGCTGTGGGGGATGGATCCCAGGAGCCAGGAGCAGGGAATTGAGGGTTCTGCCCGCTCCTGCAGGATGCCAGGTGCCAGCACCTGTCCAAGGGACACACCTGGAGCTGTGGGATTGAACCTGGGCTGAGCACCTCCCAGCACCATCCCCAAACCCAGGGATCCCCCTGCCTCAGAGCAGAACAAAGACAAAGCAAATCTCAATAAAAGATGGGCAGAGCTTTACAAAGCAGCTTCAGCTTCTTTCCTAGAAATTTAGAAATCACCTTCACTACTCCTCTGGAAATGCCTGCTTATTTTAATGGCTTGAGCCACAGCTGGTCCATGTGTCACCCTCCTGTTAAATGGTGAGACAGCAGCACTTGGAACTCCAACGATTTTATACCCTCTTTAAGCTGGGCCTTTACCCAGGTATTTGTTTTACTGTCTAGTTCTGGAGCATCTGTAGTTTTGATACCTAATAAAAACATTTACTCCAACAGAACAAAACCCCAAACTTGGTAAGAATAAAAAAAAATTTGAGAAATAAAAGATAGAGATATATATATATATATTGCTGTTAGTTTTTGGCAAAAGCCTCGCCTTGACAAGATTTCTGCTGCAGTGAAAGGAATTTGGCTTCTCTTTAATGCCTGAGACAGCTCTGCTGGGCTGTGCAGAGCTCGGGCCAGGGCAGGCAGACATGTGTCACTACCTGGCTGGATGCTGGGCTGCCAACTTCTCCTTTCTTCCAGAGCAAACCTGACATTCAAATGGCAGCAAGAGCTGCAGCATTTCGAGCGCTCAAGGATTTTGTTTATTTTAAGGGGAAGCTTTTGGCTTGGGTTTTCCCACAGGCTCTGGAATGAAAGTGCTCCCTCCCCCAGCACCCAGCGCACATCAGACAAGTGCAGCTTTCACTTGTGACTTCCTCACGATGACTTTTAAAGATCAAGGCATAATAAAGTCTCGCTGCTTCCCTGCGTGTTGGTTAATCCCTTGCAACTGTCAGGTAAAACAGATTTTTAGGAACAATGGAATTAATCTGCACAACTCCTCTGACATTTTACGGTAATCTGTGTTTAAATCCTGGGGGCTGCTCGGGGAAGTTGACCCCGGAGGTGCTGTTTAACATGCACAGTGCATATTGATGCCACTCTCCTGCCTCGCTCCCTGATTGCAGGGCTCCTGTCAATACTGGCTCTCATTCAAGTCCCCCAGCGTGAGTCAGGCTGATGGACTGGAGATGCTGGATAAACAGGGAAAGATGCCAGATTAAATACTAAACACTTCTGGGGAGGTGGTGATGGACAGGAGTAGGTTACGGGCCCCAATTAATGCAGTTATCCTGTGCTGCAGACAGGCTGCGAGGGAAAGCTTTGATTCCCTGCAGCCAAACCTTCCTCAGCTCCCTCTCTTCCCCTCTTCCACACTGGAAGGAGCCCTTCCCAACAGACTCTGCCCTACCCAGAAGCTGAAGTCGGCAAGAATTTCTTGTCTCACCCACCCTGTTTGAGCACCTTCACTGCCTGGCTTCCCTTTTCCATGACTTTATCCCTCTCCTTTTACACTCCAGGCTGTCCCAGGCCCCCAGACAAAGCCCTGAGCCCCCCGTGCTGCCCTCCCCAGGCCCCTCATCCCAGCAGTGTCAGCTCAGCCCCTGCACCGCTCCCTCTGCCTCTCTCCCACGGCTGGCAGGTTTAATTTAGCCAATTTTCAACTCTGCTGCTTCCCTTGAGCTCCGTGTCAAGGTTGCTTTCCCCCCTAATGCTAAAGCACATGGAACCCTTCTGGTTTATCACACGGACGTGACCTCCCTGTCTGTCTGGGCAGACGAGACACCTGGGAATTAACTTCCTGCTGCTCTCCCCTTCCCTGCTGGCAGCTTTCTGGGAGCTGTCAGTGGGGCTGCTCCCTCACCTGATAGTGCACCAGCGTGTTCAGGCGCTTCCAGTCCCCCTCGATCTTGGTGGTGATGTCTTCATCCTGCAGCACCACCCGAGCAATCCGGCCCTGCCGCCACTCTGAGGACAGGGAAACCACGGTCAGAGGGGGCTGAGCTCTCCAAATCCCACCAGGAATCACCCACCAGCCCCTCTGATCATCCCCCTCCCACCAGGCAGGGAAGCTCCTACCCAAATCCATGTCAACAGCTCTCGGTCTTTGGGAATAGGGGACGTTTTTGTACACGGCATCCAGGATCTTCTCCTTGACTTGGGTGATGGTGTCGCAGTTCAGCACCTTCACGGGGATCTCTGGGCTGTTCTCGTTGTCTGGGTTCACGCAGTTTAGGATCTGCAACAGAAGAACCACACCATGCTCTAAAGGAGAAACAAAACTTGTCACAACAACCTCTTCCCATAAAAAACCCCGCTGCAGCCCTAAATGCATCATTGTTACTGCATCTAAAATATTGATGTAGCTCTTGCTGGGGGAGGAGTCCTGGATGTCCATTTTCATTCGCTGCAGGAGGGCAATGCCCAGTGCACAGGGATAAAACCTTCCCCTCAAACCTGGCTTTGAAACCTGCAACCTGGGGACATTTCCAGCTGGGACCTTATTGCCCAGCAACACGCACAGCTCAGGCAGTGCCCCGACCCCTGCTCCGGAGGCCAGCACAGCTGAGGGACAGCAGCATTCCCGGGCAGCCCTGCAGCGCCACTCACCAGCGTCTTGTACTCGATCTGCTGCCGGATGAGTTTGTCCTCGCTCAGGGAGTACCGCGCCTCGCCCGTGATGGCATCGATGGGGCCCTTCTCCATCTGCTGCTTGATGGCACAGTAGAGCATGAACAGGGGCTCTCCGGCACATTCCTGCACGGGAGGAGACACCAGAGCTGACAGGGGGAAGGTGCCTCTCTCCCGGGGCTCCCAGTCCCAGGAATCCCTCCTGTTCGGCACAGGATTCCTCCCAGCACAGCCTCAGCCCCGGTCTCAGTCCTCAGAACATGTGAACCCAGGGCTGGCCCCCAGCAGCTCCCGGAGAGCACAGCCAAACCCACGAGCTGCGCGGCTCCGTGTTGTCTTTGGCAGGGCAGATCCCTCCTGAATCTATATAGCTGTAAAAAAATGGAATTCGAGATGTCGGTCTCACTGTTCACCCCCACGGGGCAAATTCAGTGGGGCTTCCAAAGCCACAAATTAAGTTAAAAGCTATGGAAGCCAAGGCGTGAAGACGTGAGAATTTCCCTTAAGTACCAAAGAGGTGTAACAGGACCTCCTTTACACGGGAATTACTCCGGGACACCCGAGGGCTGGGGAAGGCTGTGAGCACGGAGAGCAAATTCCCACCTCTCCTTCCTCGCTAATCCATATTTTGGAGCCCGATGGAAGCGTTTCACCCCCAGATTCACCCCGGGGGTGGCTGCAGGGTGAGACAGCAGAGCAGCAGCGGGGTCCCCGCTCCGCCTCTCCTTACCTTGAGGAACCTGTGGAGCAGGAAGGCGAACCAGTTCGTCAGCATCTTCTCCGCCACGGACTCGGTCCTGGGGAAGGGAGAGGGCACACATCGCACACGGAGCCGCACACAGAGCCGCACAGCACCCCGGGGCAGCAGGATGGGGCCGGCGCTGTGCCCGTCCCTGCGGCGCTGCCAGCGGGGATGGTGACAGCGAGCCCGGGGACAGCGACAGCGAGCCCAGGGACAGCCAGCCCGGGGACAGCCAGCCCGGGGACACCGAGCCGGGGACAGCGAGCCCAGGGACAGCCCCGACGGGGATGGTGACAGCGAGCCCGGGGACAGCGACACCGAGCCCGGGGACAGCCCCGACGGGGATGGTGACAGCGAGCCCGGGGACAGCCCCGACGGGGATGGTGACAGCGAGCCCGGGGACAGCGAGCCCGGGGACAGCGAGCCCCAGGACAGCGACAGCGAGCCCGGGGACAACGAGCCCCGTGACAGCCAGCCCGGTGACACTCAGCTCCTCGCACGTGGTGCAAATTACAGCCTGGCTCAGTAAATCACTGGGATTTACAGCGGTTCCTGGCAATCAGGGACGGCCGAGTGACAATGGCAGCGAAATTGCAGCTTTCCCACCCAGAGTCCTCTCCCCGCATTGTGCCCGACATTATCTCTAATTTAAATACAATGGCTCCTAATGATAGTTTTTAACGCTGCCTCTGCAGGACCCCGAGGCTTTGCTTAAAGCCCCACAGCCCCTATTCCTGGGCTCTGGTGGTCGCGGGGTGTCTCACACTGGAGCCCCAGCCCCGTGCAGAGAAGAGCTGCTGTGCTGCAGCCTGGCCAGCTTGACCATACCCCTGGCCAGCTGTGACCATGCTCCTGGCCAGCTGTGACCCTGCCCCTGGTCAGCTGTGACCCTGCCCCTGGTCAGCTGTGACCATGCTCCTGGCCAGCTGTGACC
>VWZT01002849.1:318043-330066 GCA_013397055.1 Pachycephala philippinensis
CTGAGAGATCCCCTGGGGACACAGCTGGGAGGGAGAGATCCCCTCAGGACACAGCTGGGATTGAGAGATCCCCTCGGGATGCAGCTGGGATTGAGAGATTCCCTTGGGACACAGCTGGGATGGAGAGATCCCCTCGGGATGCGGCTGGGATGGAGAGATCCCCTCGGGACGCAGCTGGGATTGAGATCCCCTCGGGATGCGGCTGGGACTGAGAGATCCCCTCGGGATGCGGCTGGGATGGAGAGATCCCCTCAGGATGCTGCTGCTCCTGGACTCGCCTGTCACAGCACGAGCTCAGCTTTGGCTCCCCAAGCCCCAGGTGGAGTCCAAAGCCAAGGCGGTGACAGCGGGGCTCAGAGAGCAGCACCAGCAGTGCAGGGAGCTGCTCCCCTCCTCAGGGTGATCCTCAGGGGTCACGGTGCCTCTGCCCCAGCAGCCCCTCTCCAGCCCCCCACCTCCTGTGACCTGGAGCCCATTTAAGCAGATTTTACCTTTCAGGTTCTCCGGGTTGTCGATGACAAAGTTCCCGTTCCAAACCACGGCAAAGTCCACAGCCAGGTTGCTGATGTCCATCCCATCGTAGAGGTACTGCAGGGGAAGAGCCACCAGGAAATGCTTGGGGAGACGACACTCACAGACAAAGAAGGTTTTTTGAAAGAAACCATCCTTAATCTCTGCTTAAAAACATCTGCTGGTGCCTGAGACACCACACTTTTACACTTCGTCTCCAGGGTTCTGCTTTGAGTCCCTTCTCCTCACCAGGAAGAGATAATTAAATCAGGTCTAGTCCTTGTGAGAGGTAGCAGATTAATTATTCCACTCGCAGTGGCTGCTCTCGTCACTCAGTCTCTGGTTACCAGCACAGTCCCTCCAGTTCACCAGACTGGACTGCTGCCCTCAGGCTGTTTCTTGCCCAGTTTGTGCACCCCAGTGTGACTGGGAGCTGGGAAATCCCACTGAGACCTTTGCTGCTGGAATAGGAACAGCTGAGCAAAAATAGCTGGTGCAGAGCCCCAGCCACTGCTTCAGCCTGCTCTGGGATAGCTCTGGCTTGATTTATTCCCCTTCCTATGGACATCCTGGGGGCCGTGGCTGAGTGAAGCTGGATGCTTCAGCTGAATTCCCAGAGAATTTCAGCTGAAATTCCCATTATCACACCCAGCACTGGCGAGGCCTCACTCTGCTGCTCTCTTTAGGTCGACCAAGAGCTGCTAAAATGACTTAGAAAGGTGAGTGAGCATTGCCACCCTCTCTGGGACGAGGGAATGGTGATTAAAGCAGGGCAGGCTGCTCTGCCAGTCCCTGGGCAGGAGTTGTGCAGGTTTAACTCACACTTGGCTGTGCTGGTTCACCCTGCCTGGGTTTTACTGAGCTGGTGTGGAACGAGAAGCTGTGAGTCCAGAATGGCCCTTACATCCTCCCCGACCACTTCCTGCCAGCCTAACAGCAGCAAAAGTGCTTCTCTAATGCTTATAGATCACCCTGGATAGGAAAAGTACTATATACTATTAATACATTTATTATCCGCCAAGCTGCAAGGCCCAAAGACGGCCAGTGATGTATAAATATCCAGTGAAATTTTTAAAAATTCAAAACTTCATTAACAATTTAAGACCATCTGCGCTGAATATTCAAGTGGACCCTGTTCTGCTGCCTAAAACAAACTGACTGTGCCCTGTTTGCCCAGGGCCCTTTTGGAGCACACGGTGAGCAGAGGGAGGGCCACGCTTGTCCCTCTCGTCCCCCAGCTGTGAGGGGCCACGGGACACCCAAACCTGGGCTGTGGATCCGTGTGGGGATGCCCTGCATCTGCCATTTGTGTTTTGGCAGCCCCAGGCGCCCAGCAGGGTGACTTTGGGGTGCCCTGGGGTCCGTGGCAAGGCTGAGCCCCGTCCCGTGGAGGGGGATTATCCTGCCCTGCTCCTCGGGCAGCATGGCTCCGGTGGTTCCCCTCTCCCCGCCGTGCTCTGCTCTCTCCCCTGGCAGTTTCCCGTTCCCCCTCCTTCCCCGCTCTCCAGCACAGCTCTGTTCATGCAGCCACCGTGACCTGGAACTCGACAGTTCCCCGATAAGGGGTCTGTGATTCTCCTTATCTCCCCGTGTGTGAATTAGCCTGCCGTAACACCCTCTGCGTTCCCTCCTCCTCCTCCCCTTCCTCGGCACCCAGGGAACTCCAGACAAGGCATCTCCTCCCCGTGACCGAACACCTCGTGGGCGTTCTCCCACCTGGGACTCGGGATTAGAGATTTCCCACCCTCCCCTGGCTGTTTGGAGCTGACACCCCCCTCCCCAAGGCTCCCCCCGCTCTCACCGAGCTGTTCTGGCACTGCACGCTGGAGCTGTTGAAGCGCAGGGCGGGCACCCTGTGGATGATGCCCTGGATGCTGAGCACGCACTCGTAGCCTCTCTGCCCCGACTGCGGCTGGGGCAGGTTCCTGGCCTTCAGCGTGATGGGCTTCACCTCTCCCACCGGGATCAGGATCTCCTCCGTGGGGAAGAGCTGCGGGCAGTCCTGGGAGGCAACGGGACAAGTGGGGGGTTAGGGGTGGGCTGTGCTGGAGCTGGAAATGAGACAAGTGGGGGGTTAGGGGTGGGCTGTGCTCGAGCTGCAGCTGTGTCCGGGTCTCGGGCCACCTGCTCTGGTGGCAGGGACAGTGTCACAGCACATCCACAGCACCCAGGACCTTCCACCCCCCAGAGCAGCTGCAGGTGAGGTGCAGGGACACAGAAGCCCCTGTGCCCGCCCCTGTGCCCTGGGCTGGCGCTGATGCCCTCGCTGCAGCTGCACAAGGAGGAACACCCTCTTTGGGGACAAATCCAAGGTGTCCTCCCCGCTCTGAGCTCCCCACAGGTTTTATCTGCAGAGCCAGCAGCTCCTGCCGTACCCTCCTGAGGAGCACAGCCCCTTATCAGCTGCTCCAGCCCTGCTGAGCCCCCTGCTCCTGAAGGGGATGGGCTGCTCCCAGCCACAGGGGCTGCTCCTAATCCCATTTCACCCCTCAGATCCGTCGTGCCGTGGAGAGTGAGATGGATCAGCCCAGGACGTGCTTCCCTGCCACCACCAGGCACTGTTCTGCTCTGCTTTATCTTTAATTAGGGCAAGGTGCCATTAATTGCTGAGGTGACATTAAGTTCTGCTCCTCTCCATGCTCTCACACCTCCTGCCTCCCTGAATCGCCCACCAGCTCCTGTGCTGTGGCTGGCACGGTGTTTGCCTGGGCTGGGGAATGCCTGGGTGGGATTCGTGCCTCTGCCAGCTGGGCAAAGCATCCGACCTGAACTGCCCCTTCTATCTCCAGATCACAGAACGCAAAGTTTGGATGCGAAGGGACCTTAAAAATCATCCCTGGAAGTGTCTGAGGCCAGGTTGGATGGGGTTTGGAGCCATCTGGGACAGTGCAAGGTGTCCCTGCCCACGGCAGGGGGTGGAATGAGATGATTTTTAAGATCCCTTCCCATCCAAACCATCTGTGATTCTGTGAAACACCATTCCACAGAACAACAGATCCCCCAAACACAAACTGAATGTCTAAATGAAACAAAAAAATGACTTAGCAGCACCTGGTAACTGAGTCACACCCCTCCCATGAGATCCCAGCATCCCAAACATTATCTCTGCACAGCACACTGGGAAATACCATTTTCCTTCAATTTCTACACCAGGAGCTGCAGCACGCCGAGACAGAGGCTCTGACCATCAGCACTATTTACATTCTGCTCAGCTCTAATTTGCTTTGATCAAACGGAACAAGGTACCTAAGTACCTGTAAGCACCTGACACTGAGTGATTAATCCCGAGCTAAAGCAGAGTTCAGAACAAACACCCTGACGTCTCCATCTCCGTTCCCTGTGCCAAATCCCAGACTGGCATCCCGAGCCCCTTGCCCCCCAGCCTGGGGATGAAAGGAAATCGTGGCAGTGCCAGGACAGCCATCGTGCCCAGGATCCCGCAGGGACAGCGTGTCCAGGGGGAAAATCCTAAACCTCCCCAGCCCAGGCTCCCCTCCAGCTCCAGCCAGGGCCATGGGAAGTGGTTTCACCACTGGCTCAAGCGAGCTGTGAATGAGAAACAGATGCTCCCTGGGCTGGAGGAGCCACTAGCTTAAACTGCAGCCTCATAAACCTTTTTAGTGGCACTTTTCCTTATATATATTTTATTTTATTTCTAACAGGGACTTTCACGGATTAACAGCCAAGAGTGATTTCAAACTCCAGCAGGCAGCAAGCTGTGCTGGGAAGGGAAGGGAAGGGAAGGGAAGGGANAGGGAAGGGGAGGCCTTTCCTGCAGTGGAGTGGGCTCACAGGCTGGAGGGGAATGGCATTCCCAGCTTCCCACTGACCCTGGGCCGTGGATCCAACCCCCAGCTCACCACCAGCAAACTCCAAGGGTTCACAGCATTTCCCATCCCCTGCCAGCCCTTCCAGGCTGACTGCACACACATTCCTTCCCCTCCTCACGCACCACACGCCTGTGCCACCTTCCACTCCACACCTGCCTGCATTTGGGGTTTTGCATTTCACCTCAAAGCCACCAGGAGCACCAACAGGGGACAAGTGGCTCCCTCAGAGAGGTGCTCAGCCCCATGCAACACCCGTGGTTTGGGAGGAAAAGCAACCTGGAGCCGCAGAATCCTTTACCCCATTCGGACTGAAAACAAAAATCTCCACTTGCCTCACCGGTGGGAGAAGTTCAGTGCACAGTCCTGAAAATAATGAACATGTTATGGACCATTATCCTTCCTGGCCAGTGCCGTCCGTGAGGCGACTGCTAAAGCAAGGCTCCTGCCTTTCCAGGCACGGGAGAGGACTCCTGTTCCCAGATCTCTGGTGCTGAAAACGCTGGTAGCAAAAATTGTTCTGCCGTCATTAGGGACGGGTGGGACAAAATTGATTTTTTAAAATTTTTTTTTCATTCCTTTGGTTGCAGCGGAAGGAAAATGTCACGTTGCTGGGGCCGGAGCTGTGGCTGTGGCCAAGGTCCCTCGTGTCCCTGCTTTGCCGGGCTCAGCCTGGGTGCCCCAGTCTGTGTTTCCTCCCCGGGAGGAGCGAAACACCCAGAAAACACCGAACGGAGGTGGTGGAATACACAATTTGTTCCATAATCAGTTTACTTTGTTTTTTAATTCATGAGAGGTAAATCCTGCAGCGAGTTAGGAAGGCCATTATTGCCTCCTCTCGCTAAACAAACACGCAGAATCCTCTCATTATCCTCCTTGACTTCCCTCCGCCAGAATAAACACGGATCAGATCTGCTGGAGGAAGACAAGGCTCCGATGCCTGAGTGGCACAGACTCTCGGGGAATATTCTGCCTGTGAAGTAGCAGCACACACAATTTACAAAGACATTTTATGCTTCTCCAACACTTTTTAGCCTCAAAGACTCCAAGGTCTATAAATACCTTAAAGACCCGCGTTCTGCAGCTGTCTCTGGAGCAGAACAGAGCACCCATGGTTATTATTTGTGTTTAACCGAGCAGTTTTAGTAGGTCAAACCTCCTTGCTCTTATTTGGGAAAAAAAAATTGCCTAGAAATGGCAGGCAATTCTTCTGACTACGGGATTTAGCCCAAATGGCAGGGAATAGACTGTTTTTGTACTTTTCATCTTCAAAAAACCCCCACAAACTCTCCGCAAATGTTAACTTGCTGCACGTATTTTAAAGTTATAAACATAACCCAATCTGGCACGTGAATGTAAACCCCTGGTTCACAGCCGTGTTCCCAATGATATAAATTACAGTCCCTGTCACTCACGGAAACACATTATCCTTCATTTATGCCACTGGAAAGGAGAGCAGACCCCGTTCCTTAGAAACCAGGCATGAAAGAAAGGCAGCTGGAGCCCAGCCTGGTGAATTCCTTCCCCACACCATTAGCCCTGAGCTCCGGGCACGTGCTGTAACCTGCGTCCTCTCCATTAATTTGGGAGGCAGGGGGATATTTACAGCCTCGGGAAGGCTGCAGGGAGCCTCTCCCTGCTGTAAACAACCCTTTGTGCGCCAGAGGTGAGGGCAGGAGCAATCCCTGGCACAGGGACAGGGTACAGCAGGAACATCTCCCCCTGCTCCCCACAGCTCTTCCCCGCCTGCCTCCTTCCCTCCAAACACCAAACATCCACACCACAGATGAAAGAGGCGCTGCCACGGCTCAGAGCTGAGGTAATTTTGCTGAAACCGGGCTTTTTGTTCCTATTTCAGGCGAAGCCATCTCCCCAAAGCCAGGTGTGACCCAGCAAAGCCATTGGCTGCCTTTGGTGGCCTGAGATGTGGCTCCGAGTCACCTCCCGCACGTCTCAGCTCTCCCGGGGTGGGGATGGGCAGCACAGGCACGGGGATGGGCTCAGTTTGATTTGTTTCCTTCAGGGCACATCAAGCAGCACTCAGCACCCAAGGGCACAGCCAGGGGCAAGGGCGTCACTCTGAAATCAGTGGGAATTTAAAGGAGTTAGAATGGAGCTGGAATCTGGCTCGGCACTGAACTCCTGAGTCTGGAACTCTCTGTCCCAGGTCAGCACCCCTCCTGTGGAAAGGGCATTATCAGCACACACTGGACATCAAAAAGGGACAGGTTCCCACATGCTGGGTAGCTCAGAGGATTTATTTGGTCCTGGCTCTCCCTGGGATGGGGTGTGAGGATGTGTTTGTGAATCCACATTCCTCCTCCTCCTCTGGAAGTTTCAAACATTTAGAGAGAGACATCATAAAACCTCACACACACAAACCCAACCACATCACACATATTGAAATCACATCTCTGGCTTGATCTGGAGTTTTGTGAAGTGGGACAATCAGTGCTCCACACCCACGAGAATCTCGTGGAGAAATCCTGGTTTAGTGGGAGCAAGGTCTGGGCAGGCACCTTCTGCTGACAATGAAGACTTTGGCCAAGAAAAGGATGGGAAAATAATTGTTTATCTAATTACTAACTCCTAAAGAATTGGGTACCTGGAAATGGAGACCTCAGAGGAGCTGGGTTCCCCCAGTGTCAGAAATTCACATAAGAGGGAGGATATCAGGAACAGCCAGCTCTGTCCTGCAAGATCCCTCTGCTGTAAAGGCTGTGAAGGGCTCTGTATTCATCAACAGTGACCCCAAACCCCAAATTTGTTCCACATTTTCACTTTTCCAAAAGCACCCACCCACCTTTGGGGCTTCCTCTGCACCCCCCACATCTATCCCTGAGCTCTGCCCTTGGACCTGAGCGAACAATTGCTGCTGACAGGGCAGGTGGAGGGATGAGGAAAGCTCTCTGGGTTGTATTTTCACGGAAGGCAGGGCAAAAAGCAGCATTTAGCTCGGTCAGTGGAGGCAGAAGCTCGCAAGGAGCAAGAGCACAGCTCATGAAGAAGGAATTTCTCTCCCCCATCTCCTCGTGAAGTGGCTGAGGCTTTGAGCTCCTGTTCCTCCTCCAGACAGACAACTCCTGGGAGCATCAAAGGGAGCTCGTTACATCCAATCCCACTGGGACGCCAACTCTGATGGGCCAGGAGTAAAAGGGAATATTCAAGATATTTTCCCTTGAATTAAATATAAAGATGCGAGCAAATTTCCAGGCCCGTGTGAACACGTGTGTAAACCTTACGTAAGGAGAGGCACAGGGGACTGAAAGTAGGGCACAGACACGGAGATCACGGCTCCAAACACCACTGGCTCTGCTGGGGAGGGAGCGGGGGTGAGCACAAACAATTTCCTAATACATCAGGCCGTGACACAATGAGAACATTGTGATCTGAATTGGATTGGGAGAGGAAACTCTTCATGAGGCATTTATTTATTCCTGTGTTAGGGAAGAGCCCGTAATAAAGGCATTATCACCGTGCTGTGTGTGAGGAGGAGATTCATTGGCCTTAAATAAGCAAACAAATTTGTTTGGGGTGGTTTTGCCTGGGCTCAGAGGTTGGAGAAGAAGTGATGGACAGTGAAGCACCTGCATCATTGTTATCATCAGTCCTTATCAAAACCAATCCCCAGGAAGGTGTGAGATATCCCAGAACATCCCCTGGCAAGAAACAACCTCTGCAAGAAGAGGAAGATGACAGAGGAAGTTCTTTGGAGACACGACAGCGCTGTGATCCCAGCAGGAACTTCCAGAGATACCAACTCCTCCTCTCCCTCCCTCTGTGTGAGCTCAGGCAGGTCCTGGGTGCTCCCAGGAGGAAAACAGAGATAATGGGATTGTCCTACTTCAGCAGAGACTTGTCAGACACTTCTGAGGTCCCGGGGTCAGAGACCCAGAGAGCGGAGAACTCCAATTGTGCAGCCTGGGAGGACAGGGAGGCTTTGAGAGTGAAGGAGAAACCTCCCCATCGCTCGAGACGAGGAGAAGCAAAGGATTTTGCTTCCTCTTGATGTGGTCTCAGGTGCTACAAAGGTGCTACAAAGCTGTTTGCAGGAGCAGTGAGGGCAAAGAGCAGGACCCTGCCAGCATCAGGACCTCATGAAGATGAAGCAGGCAGGGGGATCAGCCAGGACAAAGGGTGCAGAGACCCCAGGCTGAGGGTTCCTGGCCATGTTCAATCAGGAATTTGTGCTAACAAACCTCTTTCCTCCCTGGATCCTGCCGCCCTGGGACACCCAGGAGAGCTGGCAGAGCCATCCACGGGCTGTGCCTTTCCAAGTGTTAAAAGCATTTTTGGATTGGAGCCGCACACCTTTTATGAGCTGCTAAGAGAGATGGCTCCAGGTCCCCAGTGCTGGAACCCGAACCAAGTCCCTTTTCCAAAATCCGGGGCTGTGCACTTTGGTAATTCCCTTCTCCATCAGTCCCCTGCCAGGCTCCTGCCATAAATCCCAGCCCTGCCAGCACAGGGCACCGAGCAGCCCCAGCCAGAGCCGCTGCTGGCCCTCACACAAAGCAGAGCTGCCGAAAGGTGCTGGGTTTGAGGAGTCTCTGGGCCCCCCCAGGGAAAGCACTGCAGTAATTACTGTAATTAACGAACCTGGGCATTCCCACGCAGCAGCGGTGGGATCAGCTCTGGCGTTCAGGTCAAGAGCAGCACTTCAGCGACACCAACACTTCCCTGCTTTAAAGCTGCATCCGCACTTTTGGGCACCAAGGAGACCCCCGGGAAGCCAACAAACCTCACATAAACATTGTCTGGGCCGCTTGTGGCATGGAAAAACAAAGGATAAAGGGAAGAATCCCAGCGTGGTACCTCGGAGACGTTGATCCGTCCCTCCTGGAAGGAGCAGGTGGTGGGGTCGTGGGTGCACAGGTTGCGGTACTTGCACCAGTGGCAGCGGAAGGCGCTGTTCACGCAGGACAGGCACCTGGGGACAAAGCAGGGGTCAGCACAGGGCTCAGCACCTCGGCAGGGCTGCAGCCATCTCCAGGCCGTGCCAGGAATCCAGGCTTCCCGGGAAAATAATTCCTTTTGCGGGGGTGGTTTTGGTACAGCAAAAGTGAGAAACAGGTTTGGGAAAACACACGCACGCTCAAAGACAGGCTGTGGGCAGCCCCACAATTTATACCACGGTGAAATACAAGCTGGGATTTATTGCACATGGCTGGGTTGGTGTAAAATAGAGCAGGGCGTTGCACAGGCACCAGGCTTGGGGTTTGGTTTCTAGAAAAGAAGGCAAGCCTGGCAAAAATGGGATCAGTTGTTTTACAAGTCAGGAATGCTTCAAGTCAACAGCAACACTTCTGCCTGGCCTTGGAGAGCAGAGGGTCCAGCAAGTGCTTCTGATTCATGTTGGGAAAAAAATGAACTGTTTATGAAATGTTTTTGAAAGAACACAGACCCTTTTGAGCCCCGGGGGACCCAGCTGCCAGCAGAGTGGCTGGGTGGGTTTTGTTCCCCACTCGCTGCTGCCCCAGAGACGCACGAGCTGTGACAGCTGCTAATGCTGGCAGTTGCCACCTCCTCCACCTCCGAGGCCACCCCTCCTGCCACGTGGCAGCTCTTGGTGGCACAAGGACCAGCTGTGCCCATGGATTCGCTCCCATGCCATAACCTGTGGCTCCAGACACCGTGGTGCTGCCCTGCAGAGGGAAGTGCCTGGGGATGTGCTGGAGCGGGGCCAGGGCAGGCTGACAAATGTCACCAGGGAGGCGGCAGTGTGGCCTCGGGCACGAAGCTCTGCAGGAGGAGGAGAGTGGCTCTGCAGGCAGGGGCTCTCTCACCAGCTGGGCACAGGGACCAGGGCAGGGGGAGCTGGTGGGAGCTGATGCCACCAGAACGAGTTCTGATAACTCAGCTCTGTTCTCCTGATGCCTTCCTGGTGACCTCAATAGCCAAGGGAGCTCACTCTAATGAACGGGCAAATCTGGGGGAGAACACCGAGTGCTGCGAGCTCATTTAATTACTCATTGGTCTGACCCGTTTCTGTCTCCCTTTGGGTCTGCAGCACCTCACCCACCTGCCCTCACCTGGCCTGGCCCCCAGCACTCCCAGCAGGGGCTGCTGGAGCTCCCAGTTTCCCCTGTGAGGGAGGAGGCTCCCCCTGGCCGCCCAGGCCGGTGCTTTGCTTTGGCTCCTCTCCCTGTTCCGTGGTTTCTGTGGTTTCCTGGCTGCTGCTCCCGGCTCTGCCCAGCCTGGCACCAGGACAAGGTGGGATCCTGAGCTCCCAGCCTTACACCGGGTCACCACCTTGGCTCCTTCACCCCAATCCAGCTTTCTCAAGGACCACTGTGTCTCCTTTGCTTCTCTCTCCACCTGACCTAATCCCTACTAAAAGACTCCTGACAGGGAAGGTTCCCTGTCCCACCTGCAGCTCCCTGGGGACACACAATCCATGGCCATGAGCTCTGAACCACCCCAGCCCATGGGGTCACAACGTCACAGGAGGGTTCCCAGGCTGTTCCTGCCCATCCCCAGAGCCCTGCTGTCCCTCTGTCCCCGTGTCCCCTCCCAGAGGTGTGTGCATCAGATGCCACAGCCCCAAAGGGCTCGGCTGCTCCCTGCTCCCCACACAGCCCAGCACTGCAGCAGAGAGCTCAGGATCAATAGCCCTCTCCTCTCTGCTGGCTGAGCCCTGAATTCTGCCTCCTTTCTGCACGCTGTGATTCATTCCTGCCAGGCTGGCTGTGCCCTCCTTGAACTCTGTGATAACGAGTCCGGAGTGATGTAAGTGCTGCAGAATTTACCACCCTGTAAGCACTTTATCTCCAGACACAAACGGGGGAAGGCACGGCCAGATGAAGCCGAGTGACAGGCCAGGAAGGATGTATTGCCTCTCCTGATCCAAACCTCGGCTCCTCCGTGAAAATAGGGGTCCCTGGAATGCCATTCCTCATGAAAATCCCACAGCGGGAGAACGCAGAGGAGCCGGGGGGGACTGCAAGTGCTGCTGGAGCTGCACAGCCTGACCGAGGGACAAGGACCTGAGGACACAGCTGTGCACGAGGGGCAGCAGGACAGGGGCAGGAATCGTTGGGATTATGGATATGGATCCCCCAGGCAGCACAGGGGGACTGAAGGATTCCTGCCATCCCGGTAGCTCTGCTCTGTGCTGTGGCTCACAGCAGAATTTAAATTAAAAATGAATGCCTGCCCAGGGAAACCAGCAGCCAGCCAAGCCCGTGAGCACACAAACACACAAACCCTCTTCCAAGGGCAGCAGCGAAGGCCCTGGAGCTTCAGGCTTCAAACCCAGCACAGAAGGGCTGGGAGTGACCTTGTGCTGGCACTCGGTGACTCCAGCAGCTGCCCCTGCCTCAGGAGAGGCTCCCAGCCCTGCCACCCCCATCCAGCTGCTGGCAGCTCCTGCCCACAGAGCCGGAGCTCACTCTGTTTCCAGAGACAAATCCATAAATGCTTCAGGTCTGTCAATGTGTTTTTAAGGCCGGCCAGCTGCCTGCTGCCTTCCAGTGCCCGGGGGGATGTGATTCCACCATCCTCAGCAGCACCGAGCCCTCCATGGAGCCGCCACTGGGCCTCTCACGTGCCTGGGCTGCAGCCCACCTTCTCCTCCTGCAGCCCACCTTCTCCTCCCGCAGCCCACCTTCTCTTGCCTGCATTCCACCTTCTCCTCCTGCATCCCACCTTCCCCTGCCCGCAGCCCACCTTCCCCTGCCCGCATTC